>CAMZMU010000128.1:73812433-73987998 GCA_947311845.1 Poa pratensis | reverse complement strand
AGAAATAAAACCACCATCTAGATACTAACTCACTCCGTTTTACAATATAAAATTTGGTCAAAAGTTAACATTGTCTAAGTTTGACCATGTTTTTAGACAATATTTAAATTCCTAGTGAATATTTTTTTGCACATGTTTGATACTGATGAGTGAGCCATAATTTTAGGAAAATAAAAAACCGCGCCACAAATTACACCAACAAGTTGATACACTGATCAGTGATCACCATGGGTCATATACAGGTCCATCATTATCCATGGCCTATCGCCATATCCCGTTAGATACATACCCGACTCCATGAATGTCAAGGAGCAGACGAGCTGAGTGTAACGGTAACTAACCAACTATAGTACATTATCACACCGCGCATGCGCACCCGGTCTACGGCTAAGAATGTGTGCGCGGTACAACACACGCGTGCCCCACAACTTGGCGCACTCCACGGGCGCGAAGGAAAGCGTGTCCCCGGCGACGTCGTACACGAACTGGATGTTCTGCTGCTGGAAGTTGCCGATGATGGACAGGCCCGCGACCCCATCACGGTCAGGCACAGCGCGCGGACCCGGAGTCCAGCACCATGTAGTTCTCCGCCGGCAGGTCGAGGTCGCGCCGTCGAAGTGGAGCACCAGCTTCGGCACCTCCCACCTGGTTCCACGCCCTTCGCCGGCGCCTCGAAGCACAGGTCCAGCCCGATCCAGACCCGTCCGCCACCGGCAGCTTCATCTGTGCCGTGAAGGCCTTCTTGAGCGCGCGGTACCCCTGCAGCTCCAGGTACGTGATCGACGTGCCGGAGTCCACGATGACTCCGCCCGTGCCGTCGTCCTGGACGGAGAACGCCGAGGTCGGCAGGGTGATGCGCGTGGACCGACGGTCAGGGCCTTGAGGGTCACGTAGTAGAAGGACGGCTGGCTCGGGTTCTTCACCAGCGGGGTGGTCTGCACCGACGAGGCGGCCCGGTCTTGGAGATGGCGGCGAGGGAGCCCAGGAGGAGCGGGCTCTTGCTGGTGTCGTCGAGGGAGATGAGGCGTAGGAGAACTTGTCGAGGCCGAGCTGCGAGACCAGCGAGAGGGGCCCCGGCCGAGGCCCACGAGCCCCCGCCCTGCGTGAACCCTTCGCCCTCGTTCGTGTCGCCGCAGCCGAAGGCCACGCCGGGGAGCTTCTCCTTGGCCAGCGTGAAGGTCTCGGCGGCCAGGACGCCCCTGCGTCGACGAGGAGTCGCCGTAGGTGTACGTGTACCCGCACTTGGTCGCGGTCGTGCACTTGGAGGAGGGCAGGTCCCCGCAGAAGGAGCTGGAGCACGGCAGGGCGGCGTAGGTGGACGACGACGACGGGTCGAACACGGGGGTGCTCTGGTTGAAGCACTCGACGCACGGTTTGCACTGCGTCCACACGAGGTCGCTGCCGGTGTCGAAGATGGCTGCGTAGGGCAGCGCCGGCGTGCCGATGGACAGGTCCATCAGGAACTCGCCGTTCCCGGCGTGCACGGTACCTGCAGGTCGACTCCGGCCGTCGCGGCGACCTTTCTCGACATCATCGGCACGCCGGTGGTCCGCGACGAGCCTCGACATGCGGTGGTGGCTCCGCCTGGCCGCCCGCCGCAGCAGCTGCAGCTTCGTGTAGTTGCCGTGCGCGTCCACGTGCGTCAGGGGCACGCGCAGGCCCTCGAAGCGGCCCGGCTGGGACGACGTCGCGGCGAGGCCGACCGTGGCGCAACTGGCGATGACCGCCATAGCCGCCAAGAGAAGCAAACGTATGTGTGCCTCCATTCTTTTCGCTTTCGAGGAGTGCAAAGAAGAGGAGGAAAGCTTAGTGGTAACTGGTCGATCCTTGTATTGGACGAAGCTAGATTTATATTCGTGATCGCATATAAACTATGATCTGGTAGTTATAGTTAGGTTTGCTCTCGCGCGCTGCGACGTATCCAAATGATGGCTTGAAGTTTTAGCTGAAGCAAGAGAGGAAAGCTGCAGGGAGGGAGAGCTGAGAAGTCGGAAAAAGCTAGTGGGCAGCTGAAGCGAACCGTGTAGGAGACTGATACGACCAGCACCTTTTTTTTTTTTGACTATAAAGTGGTAGTATCCACCGACCGAATAGATTGAAAGAGTTGACCCAGTTATAAGGGAAACCGGGTCCAAAAACCATACAATCTGTACAAAAGAATGACACAAACGAAGCGACCCGTCGTCCACATGACCCAAGTCGACAACGCCACAACACACACCACCCGCTCCGGGGCCGCCGCCCCACGTAACAACCAGATCGACCTTCGCATTGCCCGAAAGCGATCCAGTCAAGGTCGACGAACGCTCTGCCCACGCAGTTTTCATCCAGGTTGCCACAAAACCACCATGTACCGGGCCGCCGCCCGGAGAACAACCAGATCGACCTCGCATTGCCCGAAGATGATCCAGTCAGGTCGACGAACCCTTGCCGTAGTCTTCATTAGATCGTCACCCAGACCCCCGCTAGACAACGGTTCCTAATTTAAGGCGACAACTTCATCTCGCTGCAACCTTCTCCTTGGCTCTTGTCGCCACAAGTCACAAGGAAAGAAAATCTGATTTGAGTACGCGTTACCTTTACCTAGGTGACCTTTTAGGTTAAGATTTTGATCACCCGATTAGTATAGGAGTATATACTTTCTAGACGCGTTGTGTTGGACTGATGTGGATTTATGTACGGGTCTTGTAAAGTCTGGCATTATTTGACTTCTTCTGAACAAAGAATAGTGGTGTGCTAGGTAGCCAACATATTGATCGATGATGCCTCAGTTGGTGAGCAACCGGCGTCTGGTCATTCTTTAGAATTGTTCGGCCGTTAAACATGTTCTAATTCGGACGATATGAGTGGCCAGTGGCCTAGCTGAGCTTGTTTCCCTTGAAAGTATTTTTTTACATGTCCCTTGCAAGTAATATTGACAAGGATATATCTGCGTTTGTGTGTAATTAGGTGCAACTAGTTGATCGATGAACATCCAGTTTAACCCTGCGTGTTTTCTCTCCAAGCGCGTAGCTGCCAGATATCTCTATAATACGGCTTGAGGAGGTGTTGGTCCGTTTTTATAATTTCCAATTTTACCCTTTTGCATTGCTAGGTAATTACCCACCATGCCATCCGTAAGTGAAAAAAACTATTGGACTTTTTCCTTTCGTCCTCTCCCGGAGAAATCTCCTACGTCATCGGGCGCGTCGACCCTGTACATTGCACCAGTTTTGCAGTTTAGCCTTGAGAAACTTGGAAATCAACCGCACTCCAAGCCAACTCAACCGGATCCCCTGCATCTTCTCTCTGTTTCCTCGCCGCCGGCCGGCCTGCTTCGTTCCCTTCTTCGCCTGCTTCTCCCGCCTTCGTCGATGCGCAGAGGAAAGGAGGGTCGCTCCAAAACAGACCTAGCGCTAGGGTTTGCGGCCGCCTCCCCTTCCGTCGTCCTCTAGCCAGCCATCGTCCTACGGTGACGCCGCCGCAGGAACGGAGCCTCCTCCGTCCTCCCCTGCTCTCTCGGTCTCGGCCCCCCTCCGGGAACCAGATCCTACTCACTCGAGCACGGGACAGGGATGGAGGTCATGTACGTTAGTACATGTCGATCTTGACGAGGTGGAACTCCTCCGTCGTCAACATCTGCGCTGCCATATCCGGCAACCCTACGCCCTGTTGTTCAGGTTCGGCAGTTGTACGCGCCCGCCGTGGAAGCCCTCAGACGCCACGGCCTAACCGAAGAGGCCAACGGGGAGCTTCTCATCAAAGATTTGGGCGTCCTTGCTATGGCGGCTGACCAAATTCCAGAAGTCATCGATGACCTTATTCGCTTGGACTGCCTATCACGGACTACAGCTTCCTGAACTGCTTCTTTTGGCTGTCCAAGGTGAAGAGTGAGGCGTTATGGCGGTTGGTGCCGATGTACCAGAGCTTCGGGCTTTCTAAGAGCGTAGAGCGAAGTGTCAAGGCATTCAGGTCACACAGCTCACTAATCTGATGTTCAGAGATGAAACGATCCAAGAGAAACTCCGGCTTTTCCTGGTTCCGCTGATCGATGTGATTATGCAGCCTATTGCCTTGGTGTGCTGTGTTGTCCGTAATGAGGATGTTGGAAGTCCGGGAGAAACCAGTGTAGCCAATCCAGTAGGGTGAATCAGTGAAGGCGTTGACAGTAAAGCTAAATCTAACATCAGGTCAATGCGAACTATGATTCTAATTTGTCTCATTTCTAATCTTACTCAACCTGTCAGATCACATACCATTGTTTTCTTTACTGCCGGTATGATCTTGAGTTCCAAGAGTGTTCCGTCTCTGCGCTTGGGGTTTATATGAATCTCTAAGCACGTGCTCTCTCAGGATGTTGCTTAAGGTAATTTCATCTTAGTTCTTACAATGGAGAAAAAATTGCCTCATGCCTTGATCTCGTGTGGGTGACAGTCAGTTTAACTGCATGTGCAAATTAGACAATTTCTCTCAGTGTGCGGTATGCACACCAGCGGTTAATTTTCTGGATTTGCCATCTACCATGGCGCCTCTCTGTTATTTTCAAGGATATCTCGATAACAATGTGGCGTTTTGACATCAGAACTCGGTGGTAGGGAGAGTAACAATCATGGACGACTGTGCTAGCTGCTCAATCCAATGTTACAGTTCCCTCTAGCATCCCACATTTTCTAAAGAGGGGCAGGTAATGTGAGTTGGAGTGAAGAGCTCATTACTTTACTATCGGTGTAGATGAATTTATAGGATTATTTCTCTAGATAATGTGTTTCCTCAGTTGTATGTTTGCTTCATTGCTTCTTTCGGTAATAGTTTTCTCTTGGATTTTCAGTTCAGAGCCCATTCAAGAATGTCCAGAATTTTTTCAAGGCTTATAAATGTCGAAACCGAAAGACTCCCTTACTACATTTTCTCCGAGAAATGCTACACTTATGGGACTCATTTTACATAATTCACTTACGGAATGTCGTGTCTGTTACGGGTTGGTAAATTTTTACCTTGGCACTATAGGGATAAATTTACACTGAAGTGAGTTGAGTTAGACTATACCTTTTTAGTTTTTACAATCTCCCAAACTTGTAAAGGGCATACCACAACTTTAGTGTCTCTAGATTTTTCTATTCCGTAGATTCCGTAGCAACGCATGGGTATTGAGCTAGTAGATATAGGCGGCTTTATGATTGGAGGTGTAAAAATAACATGCTCGAGTGGCCTGGTGTGAATAGAACGTAGTACGTGTGATGGTGTGTACATGACTTCCTTTTCTAACATAGAAGGGAAGTTTCGCTAAGGTGAGCAAGTAAAATGGTATACGAAGTTCACATCATCCTAATCAGTTTTGTGATGAAGGGGCCATGGAATCGTTTCGATAGATCGCAGCCGTCCGTTCTGCAGGGTCCAAGCATCATGAGCAGGTGCTCCGACATAATGACGTGAGATTTGGACTCACGTATAATCTTCTGACATGCTACTGGATAGCATTGTCGTCGACAAGACAATGTTCAATCAAAAGCTGAGAGGAGAAGTTGGAATGAATTGCACCGATACGCCGATAGCTTATGGTACTACACTACCTGGCAGAGAGCAAGTTCTACTTCAAAATCAAACAATAACATATGAGGCTAACAAGACAGCAACATAATACGAGTTCGACAATCCGCCAATACATCAAGTCCTGAAATTTCCAATCGGTAAATACCTAGTGATCGAACCGGATGTCGAGCCATATTTACACCCGTATGCTAGTTAAAAGACATACTGGATAATGATGTTCACACCAAAACCCTGAGTACGATGGCGTGAAAAATAGAGCACAACAAATCAATGAAAGACAGACATATAGGATAGCAAAAGATAAACAAAAACGTTGGAAACTGAGATCACGATAATCACAGTGCATTCTTTTCATGTAAAGATCCAGTATCATTTTCCTTTCTTTTCTGAAACAAGAATAAGTCATGAGAAGTATACAAAAGAAGACAACCTATTCTTTCTGAGCACCGCAGGCGCACTATGTGCGTCAAACACCATACAGGCTTTTCATTCGGTATTCCTTCTGGGAAAATACGGAAGAAAACCCTAAAACCTCTTTTCAGCAGGGAAAAACATCACTCTACTCATGAAAAATCACCATAGAGCTGAAATTAACGGGGGAAAGACTAGATTGTTAAGCTAGACAATCATCCCAGAGAATTGAGGTAGTTACCGACTGAAACTCATCAGGATACAGCTTGATCTCCACAAGGTCTTATCGCAGTGACAACACCGGTAACTTTGTTTAATGAGAGTTCTATCATTAGCCTACATTCCTCAAGCTTCTGCTGCAGCCTCAAGTTGTGCCTTAACTACAAAGAGTAGAAACTTATGTCACGACAAGGTAGAATTTAACATGTGTGCATTCCTGATGTGGATTACCAGAAATCTTAAATGCACAAATGTGCACTACACGTAAATGGCACCAATATGGTCTCATAACATTAATTGGACACTGATTACTAAAATTTTATTTTAAAAAACCCAGATTCTCATTTTTCTCTCTATCCCGATTTCCATAAACACCTGGATCTTTTGGCCCTGCCTATGAAAATTCGCATGGTGAATCCATCTCGGGACATGGCAAGCCACAAGGTTAAAAATTAAGAGAGCTGAAATGGAAGTTTTAGGAGATGTATTGGTGAAAAGTAAATAATGGGGACTCAAAAGCTATGAGTACCTAATGGAGACTTACGAAATTAAAAAATATGTGACTTCTATATTGAAAGCCAAATAATATTGATGAACTAGAATTAGAAAGATATCAAAACTTACACAATCAGCAATCTCTTCCTGTTTCAGAGGCGGAACTATTTCATCTTCTTTCCAGCCAAGAGATTTCAGGAAAGCCATTTCTTCTGGACTAGGCACATCTTCAGTAGGATACGGTTCCTCTTCCATGCTACAATGGGCTCAACCGACAAATTAGTTTCGTCATAGCTGGAGTCTGACTTCACAGAATTATCATTTTTATCTGTGGGTACAATGGACAGAGTGGCTTCAGCCATGTCTGCCTGGAGCATCATAGAAACATCATCGGCATCAGCAAGATCTGATGAAGTGTTGGCGTACTTGTTGTCAGCAACAATCTCATGCAACCCCTCATAAAGAACATCACGAGGTTCTGACTGTGACTTGACTCCCTCATTGTCATAGAGGTGTCGCTGAGATCCATCACAAGAATTTGCATCCTCGCATGAACTACTTCCAATCGGGACACTTAATGCCACTGTTAAACAAGGACAAAGTAAGGGAAGGGTTCTTCTGCTCATCAATCAAACTAGATGAGGACACAATGCCAGATCTCGAACCATTTAAGACTTGCTCCGCAGCAACTCAAAGAACTTATGCTTGTCTTTTGCAATTGCCTTTCTCTCACCGGATGAACCATGTTGTAAATGCAATGGGAGGCCGTTTGTGGCACCTTTAAGCTTTTGGTTGGCTATAGGTTTTTTCAGTGGTTCTACTGAAATAGAACGACCTAGAACAGGGCTCATGGGATCGCCGGTGCAATCTTTGGCAGTATTGGCAGCACCATTCTGCTCACGGGTCAGAACTTGAAAGCTTCCTGATTGAGATGGCTTAACAAGCTCCGATTTGACTGGAGTATGAACAGAGGTGTTAGAAGGCGGCCCTGAAAGTTGTTGTGCAGCCTTGGCAGGACCATCAGAATCCCAGCTCTTGCGCCTTTGATTTTTATCTTATCCGACAAACTTGATACCTGCACAGCATTCTGAGAATCAGTGGAGACCAAAATGTTGTTTTTATCGTATAAGACAACATCACTCCATAAATACGTGAAGCAGCCAGAAACACAGCTGAAAGCACGTACAGCTTTAAAAAATTGCATCCTGGTTTAAAGGAATTACATTTTGAGTAAAAAAAATATAGCATCCCACAATATGCAGGCATGTCTGCACAAACTATGTGCTATTCTATGGCTTGCATATGAATGACACCTCATGCTGACATGCTGATCAAGTAGTACACAAATAAGAAGTTTGTGTCGGTGCTGTGAAATATTTGAATGTTCTGGTATCAAAAGGTTGTTTCAAGTAGTTAGCATATCTAGGAGAAGTACAGATTATAAGCCACTCTAATGCCAATTTAAGACAAAATGGTCTCTAGATAAGCAGTAATATTGACTAACTAGTAATGTAGAATGAAAAAATTATCATTGCGTCATTAAAATCCTAATAATGTACTTCACTTAATCTAAGTTCAGAAAAAAATACAAGTAATCCACATGCACAATAATCCTACAAATTTCTTTGAGTAGTTCATAAGCCAAGCAAATAGGAGAAGTTACAAAATCACACTAGCCGTGAGCTGCTTTGTCGGAACAAAATAATTATGTGTGAAGGATATTTCATCAGCTTTAATTTTTTTAATCGTCCACAGTAAAATGGTAAACCACCAGCTTAGATCAATAAATCCTCAATTGTAGCCAATATTTTATTGCGAATAATTCCGGCGACCTCAGGAGAAAAAAAAGGAAAATTCATAACCCAATGATACTAAAACAGAAATGTCTAATCTAACAGTTACTTTTGAACATTCTTAAGTGCGGAGTTAAACAACAGATGGATGAATATACTGAGGATGGTAGACTTTTATAAACAGAAAATTGCATGTCCCAATTTCCAACATGCACGTTCGAACAAAAACAGATCACCAAATACACAATTAATTTAGATCATAGCATTGCAAGGACATCACAGAAGCATATTCACCACATAGAAACAAATGTGATGAGATTGATCCACTAATAACAATCGAATTGAAATAAACTATTAGGATATGAATTCTTTGTTCACAGCTATACTTTTTTTATGCTGAGACTCCAAGTTTCAAAACAACCATGGTAATAACATAAGACACAGACAACATCAGAGGAGTATTAATCTCACAACAAAGACAATACAAGGTACATACAGATATTTTGTTTGATGAAGGCGTCAGAGGTCTTAGAGTGCACTGTCTCAATGTTCTTTCTTCAATCTTCTGAGCATCAATAGATAGCTGGGGTAAAATGGAATTGCACACAAAACACAAGTCAGATAAAGTGAATGGTAAGAAATATGATTATAAATTGGAGAGAAAAAAAGATATCATATTCATTATAGATTACACTACCTGGGGCATGGAGAAAAGTTTTAATGGCGTTTGCATTACTGTTTCAGCCATGCTTAATGTAGACCCACAGTTCGTCAGATCAAGCTGCCTACTGGAACCAGGACATGACAAAGCAGAAGAAACATGGTTATTGCTTTGCTCACTAAGTCCAGGAACTTCTGCTAGCACCGAGTTCCAGCCATCAGGCGCAGAAACCAATGGTATGCTCTGAATTGGGGTGCTAATTCCAGGAGATGGAACTCTTCCCATGTCTTGCTTTCCATTGTTGTCCTCAGAACAAAGGTGTGGAAATTCTCGTTCAAAGGAGATACACCAGTATCCTTACTAGATAGATTAACATTGTCCAAACTTACTCCAGCTACCCGATTCAATGTGTCCAGCTTTGGACGAATACGATTAAGCCTATCACTTTCAGGTCTGCATGAGCTAAAGGACCGAAGCCATCACGCAAGGGGTCATCCAGAAGACCCAACCTACTCTCCCGATCAAGGAAATCGGAGTCCTTTTCACACACCCTGTCTCTGTTGCTCCTTCCAAAACTAGCATAGCCTCTTGACTTCACTATGCCATCCCGGTCATGTCGTCTGGACACACTTGGGCCAGAACCCCTGCGTGAAGAGGACTGTTGCGAGCTCCGTTCACGATCACGGCCAGCTGATCGGTTTCTTGGTGAAGCACCCCTGTCTTGATCATCTAAAGCATTCAAGCAAGACCTTCTTAGCAAAACTACAGTAAAGTTGCAAGCTCAAAAAAACAGTCAATTCAAAAAGGTATTGGAAACAGTACACTAAACCAACCAAAAAGCGACCAAATTGAATATCATCCTTATTCTCGCAATCAATTGCTAGGCTTCAGAAACAGCCAAAGAAATGGGTCTCGAACAACAATTGGTAACGAAACAATCGGATATTAATCCTTACTAATAATAAGTGCAAGAACAAAAAATTCACGTGTTAACGGAACAGTATATAATAAAAAGCTGCAGTAATAATGTAATATACACTATGCAGTATGATCAGTATCCCAAACGCCGGTTGCCCATTAATACATAGGTCAAAACAAGCAAAACATGATCATCAACAAAAGAAAACAGTTCCAAAAAATGATAAACAATAATACACTAAAATATTTGAAACTACAAGAGTATGCAGCCGTGTGGCCTCTCTGCCCTGAAACCATAATTCCATTTTTCGAATCCACCAGCAGCTAAGTCACAAACTTTGCACGGATGAAGCTTAGGACCTTTTGTCATTGGCTCCTTGCCAAAGGAAGTCTAGTGTGTGTTGTCCCAGTGCCTCTCCTGCCTTCAAATGGGTCCTAGGCTAAAACAGAGACTGAGCTCTTCTGAGGCAAAGTGAATTTTGTGAAACTGTGTCCTTGACCTCTTGGTCATGAGCTTCTAATGTCACATTTGTGTTGCCCACAGTGAGATTGCAAACACATTGTAGTGAAGAATAAGTTTAGTTAATTATTTACTTACTTCTAATTATACACTAATTTAAAATTTTCACCATTTACTTAGTTTACATATGCTAGCCTGCTAATCAAACGGAAGATCGATCACATTTACTTCCTAGCCCACGTACTATTGCTTATAGCCTAATATGGTACTGCATCTACTACTCTACTAGGACACTACATTGAACAATTACCATATCAAGCTCAGGAACATGCACTTCCCACTGTACCAAGGAAAGAATGTTAACTATTGCTAAGAAGGTTTTGCCTGACGCCAAAATGTTTCTCTAGGTGGTTCTGCCTAATCCTGTTGTACTCCCTAGCACGTTTGAGGACTTTTGAAGCATTATAGCAACATCGTTGACCAACAAAAATCAGTAAATGTTCACCTCCAACAAAGTCTGAACTGACTCCAGCACGATGGCCAAAAGCTTTCATTAAATCATTTTTCCCAATAAAATAATATCTAAGTTAACAACACTAGCTGCAGTTAAACCTAATACAGACTGACAACCATCAGTTTAACAAGCACCAACACAAGGCTGATGTAAGCATTGTCTCCGAATCCAAATTCCGTAATGACTACCGCAAGTCCGCATTTACTCATCTATGATGCGACATATTATTCCATGCAACGCATCAAATAAAGGGTTTCACAGTACATGCATTTCCCTTAAAAATACTCATGCAAATAATGGTTATAGGAAGATTGAAAAACGATAATTGTCTTAAGGAAAATGGTGAGCTTGCCGGCAGCAATGCACGCCAGAAGAAGTGCACTGACCTCACAATGCATAAATAAAAAACCACTACTCGGCATAGATAGTCTGAGCGCTAATGACGGCTGTCGTAACATTACCCAATGCGACTAGAAACATCTGCGGTGTGACTTCTATAACAACAATTACACTTGCATACATTCCATAAAAAGCACTAACCGCTAGCCATTATGTGCACTAAAATGGAAAATTGACAAGGAAAAGCAGCTCACCTGCACGGGGCGAAGTTCCTGGCCGGAGGCCTGTGGCGGACACTGTCGGTGTGGCAACCCCACGCAACAACCACTCTGGCTTCAATGAGGGCTCACCTCGGTCCATTCACCTGGCGCCGCTCACCATCTACACGCTCTCAGCGGCAAGGACCAGTCCGGCACAATAATGAAACACCACCACTGTACTCCACTCCTCGCCTATCACTCAAGGTGGTGCCAAGACACGATTCAATGGCGCATAGGCACACAACGCCCACTCGGCGGACCAAAACCTAGCCCCAGGGGCGGATCTAGATGGTATGCCGGGTGTGCAGCGGCACGCCCGGAAGTTGTGAAGGTCAGTGGGATTTAACTAGTCTCTGGATGAAAACAACCTGATACCTCAATGGCCAAAGACCCCGGACAGGGTGGAGACAGCAGGAACGCGATGTCCCGAGTCCGAAGAACGGGAACGGCGACGGCGGCGCCGCGCGTGAGAGACGGGGGTGTTGAGGCGACCGGGGGTGACGCTGAGGTACGGCAGGGCGGCAGCTGTAGAGCAGGGTTGGTAGGTCGGAACTGGGAGAAGGAGATTGAGCGCCTGCGCGGGCGACCAGCGAGTCAGCCACCACAACGGCGTACCGGCACCTAGGTTTCTCGATGGGTCTGGTCGGGAAATCTGCGGAAGGCGGCGGCGGCGGCGGCGGCGCTGGAGAGATTGGGAAATCTCGTGGATTCGAGAAGGGGCCGGGAAGCTCTAGGGAAGAGATTTGGAGCGCCGAATTTCTGAGAGGATTTCCTGGGAATTTTTGTGGGTTTGTGGATTTCCGTGTGAGTGTTTGGGTTTGTGTGGTGTGTTTGCTTGTCTTTGGCAGGAGGGAGAGAAACCCTATGCAAACTGTGACTTTCAGCGCTCCGATGTCTCTTCCCTTTCTCTGGTGACGGACTGACGGTTGATATCCTATCTGGCTTTTATTGCCTTCTTTTCTTTCCTTTCTCTTTTATTACACAGAAATAATTGCATGTAGAATGCGCGTCTTCTCTTAGCCCTCGCGTAAAATAAATATCAGTCATATAATGCGTTATCCCTTATTGTCATCTCTAGCTAATAAAAACTAATAAAAATTTAGTGTGAAATTGTGTTAATAAAGGAAGGCATATGGTACCATGAAAATTGTGAGGCAAATAATAAAAAGCTCAGGGGTAGAGCATTGTAACATGCAAGACTATAAGAGCATCTCCAATAGCCGCACTATCCCTCGGCGCCCTAAAAAACTTTTACAGCGTCAAATTAGTGGTTTAGCGCGTGGAGGCCGTGGAGAGGTTTTCTAAACCGCACAAAAATATAGCGCGTAGCACTCCAACAGACGCACTAAAAAAGAGAGTGCCACAAATATGTCTACAACAAACAGGTCCCTAACTTTTACAAATAAGTCCAGCTGACCAAAACAAAAAAGCAATTAGATCCCCAATCGTTGGGGCAAGCTAGCTTGCAAACCATCTTCCGCCCCCGGCCACCGCACGCGAGCTAGCTTGCTGATGGAATCGCAAGCTCCGCACGCGCCGCTCGCCTCTGGCCACCGCACGCGCTTCCGGCCACTGGATTTCACGGTCACGCTGCCGGCAACCGGATTTCATGGCCACGCTGCCGGGCACCGCACGTGCTCCCGCCAGTGGCGGAGCTACGTTGTCGCTGTGTAGTCAAGCGACTACACAGGATTTTGGCAAGTTAAAGACCCCAGTCAATGCGTACCACACTGTTGAGCACAAAAGTTATGAAAATTGACCATACAGGCCCACACTGTTGCATGTAGAATGCGCGTCTTCTCTTAGCCCTCACGTAAAATAAATACAAGTCATACAATGCGTTATCCCTTATTGTCATCTCTAGCTAATGAAAACTAACAAAAATTTAGTATGAAATTGTGTTAATAAAGGAAGGCATATGGTACCATGAAAATTGTGAGGCAAATAATAAAAAAGCTCAGGAGGTAGAGCATTGTAACATGCAAGACTATAAGAGCATCTCCAACAGCCGCACTATCCATCGGCGCCCTAAAAAACTTTTAGAGCATCTCCAGTCGGGGCGCCCAAACGGCCGCCCAAAGGCCTTCCGGACAAGCCGTTTGGGCGCCGTCCGGAGTAGTCGCAGGCTTTCGGCGTCGTTGCTCCCCACTCGTGCCCAAACCGGCCTCCTAAATTGGCATTTTTATCTAAATTCAAATATTTTGACAAGTAAAAAATCAAATATACATAAATGTTTTACAATTCAAACACATAAATTAAAGTTCCACATTAGCTAAAAATAAAATTACAGCTCAAACATCTTGCTCTTCCGGGTTTGCCGGTGCCATGCCCCGTCGTGCCCACAAATGTTCCACTAGATCACTTTGAAGTGCATGATGAGTATTTTCATCACGAATCTCCATATGCATTGAGAGATAATCAGCGAAATCTACCGGCACGTTGTGATCAACCTCTACAAGAGGACCCTCAAAGTCATATGGCATATGATCATGCACCGGATTATCGTGCTCACTCTCGATGATTATGTTGTGCAGGATCACACACGCATTCATCACCTCCCACATTTGTTCGTTCGACCATGTCAAAGCAGGGTACCGAACAATCGCAAACCTTTGCTGCAGCACTCCAAATGCACGCTCGACATCCTTCCTAGCACTCTCTTGTTCACCGGCAAAATGAGAAGCTTTGGGTATGCGAGGGTTTGGGATGCTCTTCACAAACGTTGCCCACCTTGTATAGATGCCATCGGCTAGGTAGTACCCTTTGTTGTATTGGTGGCCATTGATCTCATAGTTGACAGGTGGAGCATGGCCTTCAACAAGCTTCGCGAACACAGGAGAGCGCTGCAACACATTGATGTCATTGTGTGATCCTACCATGCCGAAGAATACGTGTCAAATCCATAATTTATGATCGGCCACAGCTTCAAGTACCACACTGCAATATCCTTTGTGGCCTCCTTTGTACAATCCTTGCCAACCAAATGGACAGTTCTTCCAGCTCCAATGCATGCAGTCTATGCTTTCAAGCATTCCAGGAAAGCCTCTTGATGCATTCTTCTCCATTATCCGAGCTTCTTCTTCATTTGGTCCTCTCAAATAGTGTGAGCCAAACATAGCAGTCACCGCCCTGCAGGACTTGTACATCGACCTGATAACCGTGGACTCTAACATGCGTAGATAGTCATCTACAACATTTGCAGGTGCTCCATATGCAAGCATTCTCATGGCAGCAGTGCATTTCTGGATGGATGAGAAACCAATCATTCCCACGGCGTCCTTCTTCAACTTGAACCATGGATCATACTCCCTCATAGCATGCACGATCTCGTTGAACAATCCACGGTTCATCCAAAAGCGTCGACGAAAATCCTTAGCGGTGGCGACAGGATTTTCGACAAAGTAGTCGGAGACTAGCATGCAATGGTCTTCCATTCGCTGCCTCGGCTTGGTCTTCTTCCTCCCGAACGATGAGCCTCCTCGTTTTGGTGCGGCAGCGGCGGCCTCGTCGGCTTGAAGTTGTAGAAGACATGCGAGGATCGCTATATTCTCATCTTTCTCCTCGACGATGGCGGCTTCTTTTTCCAACAGCATCGTGGCCATCAACTCGTCGTCGCTATCCATCTGCAATGCAAAGGGGATCAATCAATGGCCCGATCGCCGGAGTAGCGTCAATTCTTTTGAAAACTATGCGTACCAGTGATTTCGCAGAACACCTTGCAGGCAGGGCGGGTCGCGCGATGTCGCTGGTGCCGGAGACGTCGATAGCCGGCGCGCCTCTAGCTGAAGGTGCGGCAAATGGGAGGGGGAGGCGCCAGGGAGAGGTAGCAAAAGACGGCGCCGACGTCCAACGGGTGCTTGGGCGAAGATGGAGCCGGCGGCGGCGTTCCAGATCGTGACGAGGAGGAAAGCCGGTATGATTTGGTCAGACGTGAAAATGACGAGTGATATAATTTTTCTCACTAGCAGGCGTGGCCCGCTCATCGGAGGGTTACGTGGCGTCGCGCGTCGTTGTGTCCGGGGCCGCCCGAGGCGTACCCAAGATGAGGGCGTGTGCTAGGCGTGTGATGCATGTAAAATGCATACATGAACTTTGCATTATATTACTTATATTTCAATCATATTTGCATCATATAAGGGTTATATCATTTATTTATATTGATTTTGGGAATATTTCATTGTTTCCCTATTTTTCTGGAATTAACCCTGCACAGGCAGAAAACCCTATTTTCTATATTTTGATGTTTCAGGGACCCAAACGACGTCCAAATGACCTAATAATTTATGAGTATCAGTTCTTGGAAGGAACAAAGCGTGGGAGCAAAGGAAGCGAACAAACGGAGGCCCGAGGGCCAAGTTGAGTGGGCCCACGCGGCCAGATTCCTTGGCCACGTGGGACCCATCAACCTGGGCCTCGGAGCTCCGTTGCCGTCGATCTTTTTTCCCAAGCCTCCGTCTTGACCTAAAAACGACTATAAAAATAGTCCCCGACGTCCTTCGGAAAAGAGAGAGCCGTCGAAACACAGAAACCACGAAACAGAGACCTGGAGTTGCAGATAGGAGGGGGAAAACTCCGGCGGGGCGCTGCCGGCGTGGTCTCCATCTTCTCCAACGACTTCTCCACCGTCTCCATGATGAAGAGGGAGTAGTCCACCCCTGGACTATGGGTTTGTGGAAGTAACTTATGTATCTCTCCTCTCTTGAGCTTCACTAATTAGTACCGTATGAGCTGCTGAACATGATTACGGTCATCTATGTAATACCTTTATGGTGGATCTTTTTATGAGTTAATATATGTTTGAGATTGCAATAGTTTTGTTTCAGTTATGAAAGTAGATGCATATTATGTACCCCATTCTTGTGTACTTGTTATGATCAAGCATGTGTATGAGAGCGTGTGAGGGGGAACGTGTGCATTAGTTGGAGTAACGGGGGTGGCTAGTGCGGTGAACGTGAGAGAAAGTTCCGCGATCCACTTGGGTGTTTACCTTACTTTGTTGCCTCACTAGGTGTGACCATTGCCACTACTCCATAACTAGATCTAGCATGTTCTTATTTTAACTTCATGTCATGAAACTTAATGCTATGCTCTGATTTATCTTAATTATTAAGGTGTTATGCTTTAGTTCGCATCTTGGTGGAGTATAAAGAGATTAATAAACAAAAGATCTCTATGTTAGGACGTGATGCCCATATAATTAGTAACTTGTCATGAAACCTTTTTGTTGCAATCTCATATGTCAATTCTAGTGTTCCATTATCTATCACTTTATTAAAGAGAGAGTGCATTTGTGAAACCATGAACCCCGGTCCATTTTTAATCATAAGAAACACCTTTCCAACAACTTTTATCCACTTTACATTTTCTGCCATTTAAAAATCCGAAAATACAAAAACACTTTTATATCTTGCATTCACAATACAAAACCCAAAAATATCATCCATCATTGTTTACATCATCATTGCATATTTATTTACTGTTTACATTCATTATCTTTTCATATCATTCTCACACCTTGTGCTTGACAACCATTAGGTGAGGTTGAGGGCACAAACAATTTACTTTGTTTTGTAGGTTTTCAAGAGAAGGATAAGAAGATAAATCTTTCACTACTGATTCCCCGAGAGTTCGATATTAAACCCTCGAGTCACCCCTTGTGGGGAAAACCGTCTTTCCTATACTATACACTCTGCACTTGGAGTCTTAACCTAACCTATATTCTTTTGACGCAGGTAACTACGTCAAGGGCCATCAAGACAGTTTTCTGGCGCCGTTGCCGGGGAATCATTGATGTAAAGGTTTATCCAAGGATATCTCACAACAAAGTCAACTTCATCACCAACTTGTGCAAACACCTAAGCTTGGGGAGGTTGCACCTACGTGAGCATCATCTTATCCATCTTTACCTTCAAAGCATTTTATTTTGTTTTGTTATTGTCTTGCATATCATATTTATATTTCGGTTTGCATTTTTATTTTCAGTTTTGCATTTTGTGTTGCATTTGTTATTTCGGTTTGCATTATTTAGTATCATTTTATTTTCAGTTTTGCATAAAAAATTAAAAAACACATAAAAACTTGCAAAAATGGGAGAAAGAACTAAGTTGTGTGATTACACAAACACTCCAAATGATCAATTTATTGCTAGGCCCATTGCCACACCTGAGATAAAAGCTGATAGTTATGAAGTAAGTCCTAGTTTGTTGAACTTGATAACTAGGGAACAATTTGGCGGTAGTGCTATGGAGGATGCCTCTATGCATCTTCATGATTTTGTTGAAATATGTGACATGCAAAAGTTTAAAAATGTGGAAAGTGATATTCTAAAACTGAAGTTATTTCCTTTCTCACTTAGAGGAAAAGCTAAAGAGTGGTTGCATTCATTACCTACTGGTAGCATTAATTCTTGGGATGATCTAAAAGAAGCTTTCATTAAGAAATATTATCCTCCTGTTAAAATTTTGCAAAATAGAAACAATATTCTTTCTTTTAGGCAAAATGAAAATGAACATGTTGCCATGGCTTGGGATAGGATAAAACTTATGCTTAGAACTTGTCCATCACATGGGGTCAATGAATGGACCATATTACACTCTTTTTACAATGGTCTAAATTACATGTCTAGAAATATTCTTGATTCCGCTGCTGGAGGGGCTTTTATGGGAAAAACTATAGTAGAAGCTAAGAACATATTGGAAAGTATTTTGCAAAACTATAGTCAATGGCATACTGATAGAGCACCTAATCCATCTAAGAAAGTAAACTCCATAGAAGAAACAAATGATTTGTCATCTAAAATGGACACTATTCTTGCTTTCATTAATAAACAAAATATTGAAAATGTGCCTTTGCAAGAACTAGTTGGTAATAATCCTGAAAATGTTGATGTTAACTTCATTAGGAACTATGGTAATAATGGGTATGGTAATAACAATTATAATTCCTATAATAAACCCACGTATGTGCCAAACAAATATGCCACTAGTAGTAATGTTTCTAGTGATTTGGAAAACACCACAAAAGGAGCTTAATAAGGAATTTATATCTAAGTTTGAAAAACAAGACTCTTTGTTTGAAAGGGTAGATCAGCTCACTAAGGAAGTTTCCTCATTAAAGAACACCATTATAGCTCAAAAACATGAGGAAACAATTAAATATTGTCAAGAGGTTATAAATAAATCTTGGGAACATATTCATGAGCAAGAGAGAATTGCTAAGGAAACTATTATGGTAATGAAAGAGAGAAAAGTTGAGGAAGTTAAAATGCTTAGTGAAGTCAAGGAACCATTACTTGACTTAGAGAATTGTAGCTTGCATGAATTAATATCTATCTTACAAAAATTTGCAAGTGATCCTTCATTAATGTTAACCAAGCAGGTTTTGGTTCTTATATTGCTAATCATGTTTTAAAAGAAAAGATTGCTAGGTACAACCAAGAAGCTATGATACCACCTAAGCTTGGGGATATATGGATTCCCAAAGTACTAGTAACCATTGGAAAAGAGACACACCATGCTATATTAGATCTAGGATCTAGTGTCTCTTTTTATCTAAAGAATTATATGAAGTACTTGAATTAAAGAATCTTGAAAAATGCTCTATTGAACTTGCACTTGCTGATGATTCCATTAAACATGCTTTAGGAAAAGTAAGTGATGTTATGGTAGAGTTGCATATGACATTTGTACCTGTTGATTTTCTAATCATGGATATGGGGAATAAAACCTCTAGTCCAATTATTCTTGGAAGACCTTTTCTTCGTACCACAGGTGCTATCATTGATTCAAAAGAAGGGAATGTGAAGTTTCAGTTTCCACACAAGAAGTGCATGGAACACTTCCCAAGGAAGAGGGACACATCAAAGTTCAAGCTCCCTCATGAGCTTCGTCCACAATAAATATCAAGTAAGAAGCCTAGCTACATGGCTATAAAGAAAGCGCTTTACGGGAGGCAACCCGGTTGTTTTTATTTTTGATTTTCTTTGTGTCCTCTTGCTGTAACAAGAGACTTAGTTTTTAGTTTTGTTTCTGGAATTTTTAATAAAGTGCCAAGTTTTACCTATTTTGGTTTGAAAAAGTTGCTATTTGCATTCGGAGATTTTATTCCAGCACGAATCTGTGCACGGTATGATTTTTAATTCCTATTCTGTAACTCCGAATGAGCTGATATTTGAACTGTAGTTGCAACTTTTCATCCTCTGTAAGCATGAATTTTTTAGAATTTTTCGACATATTTAAGTAGGGTAGAAAAATACGTTTTGCTGCTGCTGTTTTTCTGGACAGATTCTGTCCCATTTTGTTTGATGCATTCTTTGAACTTTTAACTTGAATTTTTTATCCAATTGAGTTTATAAGTAGGCATACAACATTATACACTTTCTGGACATTCATATGAATTTTTTTTAAGGATTTTATGCAGCAAGTAATTCATTTGTCTATCACTACTAATGTCACCCCACAGAAAAGAAATGGGAGAAACGGTGTTTTGAAGTTTTTTCACAGGGATTAGAGGAGATGCACCAAGAGCTATCCAAGGATGGTGAAGACCATAAGCTTGGGGATGTGAAGACAACCCCACTGGACCAACACACTCTCGGTTTGCACACGTCTAACTTCTGTTTTTCGATCAATGCACTTTATCGCATAAACTTGGAGCGTCTTTTATTTGCTTTTTATTTCGGTTTGATTTTTGTTTGTCTTGAGACCACCACTATCATTTATATATGAGAGAGCTACTGGAAATTTGGGTTGAATTAAGTTGGATGCTATTAAAAGATTGGAAAAGGGATGTTTGAGTTGATTCAAAAAGATACATATAGTTGCATGATTCATATGCTTTTAATGAATATTAATTTGCAAGTGTTTTATCAAGAGCTATCTTTTATTCATGTTTTGATGCTGAATGTTACTTTACTTTGTTTAACATGGATTGGTTAGTTCTATGGACACTTATGCATGCATTTAGACGGTCAACTTTCTCCCTCTTGCTAGCCCAAAAATTCCAACAAGTAAAAACTTGTTTTCCAACACCTTCAACCAAAGTTTTTCCAGTGAGTCCACCATATCTACCTATTAGCTTTATGCTATTCCGAGTATGTTTATCATGTTATTTTGTATTATCTATACTTCTGAATTAAAATGCTTATGTTATTGATTGTTATGGGAAAGGTTGGTTAAAGAGCTCTCACGAACTTGATGCACACCTTACTTTTATTGCACTTAATAAACATGACCCATTGTGATTAAAATTATGAAGTTGTGAGCTTGACAAGAGTCTTGGTTGGGAGTTAGCTCATATGTGTTGTCACATGGCAAGCTTTCAACGTGCTATTTATATTTAGTTGATATCATGTACTTTTGTTTATGGATGCTTATCATGGTGCCAAATAAATGCGGAAACTTAGTAAGTTTAATGAGTTTGTATAAATGGCTAGAGAGGCTGGGCCGCTAATCTAAGCCATGCATCATTCATGGTGGAAATTTACTTACATGCTATGGTGAACCTTCAGTGATGCACCCACAATAAAAAGCTATACCAATAGTAAATAAAAAGGGTGTGGAGATTGTTCATTTTGTTTGTTTGTCTTGTCATTTTGACATGGGCTTGTTCCATGTCCTGGGACAAGAGGTACCCCAGTTGACGCTCTTGATGACGCTATTATATTACTTACAATGACCTTAACTTGAACTTGCTTTTGTGTCCCAAGTTGAGTAACACCGTGGTGTAGGTACTCGTATTCACGGGGCATGAGGCATTCAACCCATACTTTGTCAAGCACACTACTCATATTTGCTTTCACTTTAAACTTTAATCATTCAAGATGCTATGATAGGGGTAATGAGAGCAGAAGCATTTGAAAGTTAGATGAAACTTATTCATGTTTTACCTCTGCTCATTTATATATGTTTCCAAAGTGTCCACCTTTTATATTCAGATTTACAAGAATACTCTATGACCATTATAGGATGTTTTATTTTTCATTATGCATACATTTGGTCCATAGTACTTTCTTCTATGTTACACTTTGTGAATTATCATTGAACATCCTTACATTGAATATTTGATATCACTTCATAATCTATCTTGTATATTGCTACTCCTTTGTAGAATGAATCATTTGACTCTATGTAGCAATAGTAATCATCTTTGATATCCTTTGATAATATTAAAATGCAAAGTCCATGTTAGTTTTATCACCTTCATACTCGAGGACGAGTATAGGTTAAGCTTGGGGATGTTGATGCATGTAAAATGCATACATGAACTTTGCATTATATTACTTATATTTCAATCATATTTGCATCATATAAGAGTTATATCATTGATTTATATTGATTTTGGGAATATTTCATTGTTTCCCAATTTTTCTGGAATTAACCCTCACAGGCAGAAAACCCTATTTTCTATATTTTGATGTTTCAGGGACCCAAACGACGTCCAAATGACATAATAATTTACGAGCATCAGTTTTTGGAAGGAACAAAGCGTGTGAGCGAAGGAAGCGAATAAACAGAGGCCCGAGGGCCAAGTTGAGTGGGCCTACACGGCCAGATTCCTTGGCCGCGTGGGACCCATCAACCTGGGCCTCGGAGCTCCGTTGTCGTCGATCTTTTTTCCCAAGCCTCTGTCTTGACCTAAAAACGATTATAAAAATAGTCCCTGACGCCCTTCGGAAAGGAGAGAGCCGCCGAAACAAAGAAACCACAAAACAGAGACCTGGAGTTGCAGATTGGAGGGGGAAAACTCCGACGGGGCGCTGCCGGCGTGGTCTCCATCTTCTCCAACGACTTCTCCACCGTCTCCATGATGAAGAGGGAGTAGTCCACCCCTGGACTATGGGTTTGTGGAAGTAACTTATGTATCTCTCCTCTCTTGAGCTTCACTAATTAGTACCGTATGAGCTACTGAACATGATTACGGTCATCTATGTAATACCTTTGTGGTGGATCTTTTTATGAGTTAATATATGTTTGAGATTGCAATAGTTTTGTTTCAGTTATGAAAGTAGATGCATATTATGTACCCCGTTCTTGTGTACTTGTTATGATCAAGCATGTGTATGAGAGCGTGTGAGGGGGAACGTGTGCATTAGTTGGAGTAACGGGGGGTGGCTAGTGCGGTGAACGTGAGAGAAAGTTCCGCGATCCACTTGGGTGTTTTACCTTACTTTGTTGCCTCACTAGGGATAAAGAAAAATACCATGCTACCGGAGATGTGGGTGTGACCATTGCCACTACTCCATGACTAGATCTAGCATGTTCTTCTTTTAACTTCATGTCATGAAACTTAATGCTATGCTCTGATTTATCTTAATTATTAAGGTGTTATGATTTAGTTCGCATCTTGGTGGAGTATAAGAGAGATTAATAAACAAAATATCTCTATCTAGGACGTGATGCCCATATAATTAGTAACTTGTCATGAAACATTTTTGTTGCAATCTCATATGTCAATTCTAGTGTTCCATTATCTATCACTTTATTAAAGAGAGAGTGCATTTGTGAAACCATGAACCCGGTCCATTTTTAATCATAAGAAACACCTTTCCAACAACTTTTATCCACTTTACATTTTCTGCCATTTAAAAATACAAAAATACAAAAACACTTTTATATCTTGCATTCACAATACAAAACCAAAAATATCATCCATCATTGTTTACATCATCATTGCATATTTATTTACTGTTTTGCATTCATTATCTTTTCATATCATTCTCACACCTTGTGCTTGACGACCACTAGGTGACGTTGAGGGCATAAACAATTTACTTTGTTTTGTAGGTTTTCAAGAGAAGGATAAGAAGATAAATCTTTCACTACTGATTCCCCGAGAGTTCGATATTAAACGCTCGAGTCACCCCTCGTGGGGAAAACCGTCTTTCCTATACTATACACTCTTCACTTGGAGTTTCAACCTAACCCATATTCTTTTGACGCAGATAACTACGTCAAGGGCCATCAGCGTGCCGGACCGAAAACTGGGCCGCGCCGGACCCAATTCGTGTTTGGGCGCCACGAGTGGGGGTGAAAAACTGTCCGGCACGCCCCAAAAGCCTTTGGGCGGCCGTTTGGACGCCCCGACTGGAGATGCTCTTACAGCGTCAAATTAGTGGTTTAGCGCGCGGAGGCCGTGGAGAGGTGTTCTAGACGCACAAAAATATAGCGCGCAACACTCCAGCAGACACACTAAAAATTGAGCGCCACAAATATGTCTACAACAAACAGGTCCCTAACTTTTACAAATAAGTCCAGCTAACCAAAACAAAAAAGCAATTAGGTCCCCAATCGTGGGGGCAAGCTAGCTTGCAAACCATCTTCCGCCGCCGGCCACCGCACGTGAGCTAGCTTGCTGATGGAATCGCAAGCTCCGCACGCGCTGCTCGCCTCCGGCCACCGCACGCGCTTCCGGCCACCGGATTTCACGGTCACGCTGCCGGCAACCGGATTTCATGGCCATGCCGCCGGGTACCGCACGTGCTCCCGCCTCGCTCCGCTCGCCGGCAAGTAGAAGGGGGGCGGCGGTTCCACCATGGCGGGCGGCGGCCAGCTACAGGGGAACGCGAGCTCGAGACGGTGAGCTGCAGCCCGCGAGCAGAAGGGCAGCGGCGGCTCCGCCCCGCGCCGGGACGAGCAGAGGATGAGCGCGCAAGAGGAGTCTCGGCGGCCGGCAGCGGCGAGCTACAGGGAGTGGCTGCCGCGGCGAGCTCGAGGCGGGACGAGCAGAGGGAGCGGAGCGAGTCGGAAGATTCAGGCGGCAGTTGGTCTTCGCGCGTCATCTCCAGATTGCCCAGCGCACTGTACGCCGCGCACAAGATATCCCACGTGGGATGCAGCTTTTCCCAGCGCGCTGGACGGATTTTGCAGCGTCTGCTGGAGCGTTGTTTTCTGCCCGCGTGCACTAAAACCGCTATTTCCAGCGCGCGCCTGATTTAGCGCGTCTGTTGGAGATGCTCTAATGATATGTATGTATATAAGAAAACGGTGTGTAAATTTGTTTATTTTGTCTGCTGGGCCTCTCTCGTGATCTGGATAGATAAGTGAAATAAGATGTAATTTTATGTTGTCGGATTCAATCTCCTGCAATCCTATTTTGTTCTTTTGGTTTTGGAAAGCCTGAGCATATCAGAGCATTTTTTATAATTGAAGAATGTGTATTTTGTGTGTTGTGTGACTCCTTAATTGATTTTGTCTTGGATGTACGGTGATAACCAATTGACCGCTTGGTATATGTTAAGGATTTTTGTCTGCTTTGAAGAGGGTTAATTGTATCTTTATCCTGGTAGTATGGAGCTGATCTATTGGCAATAAACTAAGTTACAGTTTTAAGTTCAGTCTTTCTTGTGGTAAGCATTTTATGTGTTTCCTTGTATGCGCAAAGTGCCAGCCTGTGAGAGAATCTATTCAGACTAGCCATAGTGGGAGTAATTAAGCTAGTAACATGCAACCACATGCAATGCCACATAGCCATTTTGGTGACATGTCATGTCATTAAATGAGGAAAGAGAGTCTTGTGAGAACATAGGTAGGAGTAGTTACCATAACATCACACACCCCAAGATAAATTGTGTCTATGACTTAATAAATGACCTCTTGCATGACACCACACTTAATTTACTTCCCACTATTGAGTTAGTAACAACATACGCATGTTACTACTCTATGTTACTCCCCACTATGAGCAGCTTCATAGTGGATTACATGCAATCAAGTAGAGTTTATGTGTATTTATCTCTCCTAGGCCATGTTGAGAGAAACATTTATGGGGTGGATTTCTCCAAACATAAATCCAAACTAAGAGTATGCTTGATGGTGAAGTCAGCAATGGATGGCTTTGGCATAGAAGGCTAGGCCGTTGTTCCACGAGAAACTTGAATGGTCTTCAAAAAGGTTGCCGCGTGGTCGGACTAACAAATGTTTCTTTTCATAAAGATCGATCATATATATGCATGCCTACCTAGCCCAAAAACAAGTTAGAGAAGCCCACGGACATAATATATGTCTACATATAGCCTTTGTGATTGTTCGTATGGTTTAATATATTTTTTATGAATATTCGCGTTTTGCTTAGTTGTTATTTTTTAAGCTTAAGAGCGAAACACAAGGGATCTTCAGATCTTCGAGGCATTTGCAGTAAAGACACGACACACTTAAAATAAGAAGCGGCAATGACACCATGTTTAGGAACACTAGATGACCGGTTGCGCCCCTGGCGCAGGTGCCAAAAGGGAGACTGTAATGTAGCCTTAAGTTTTATATATTTTGCGTCTGCGATTTTAACCAATTGCTTATAGCGCAATATCATCAATGCTTCATCCCAAAACGCATCATGTCTACAGTTCATACATGCTCCTGTAAACGCATCATGACCCGTTGCACCCTTGGCGCAAATGCCGGAAGTGAGATTGTATTGTAACGATAAGTTTTACATGTATATTGTTGTCTGTGTTTAAGTTCTATGCTACTATTTGTGCTGCTATTGTTGATATCTCTCGAAACCATGGAGGCTGCCCGTTAGGATTTCCGTAGCTCCTCTCCTTATGCCCACCGTCAGATTCTTCCACCATCGCTCGTTTTTCACATTCTTCCACCCAAGCCGTACATTTTATAACTGCTTGCAATGAGCTTATATGTATTCACGTGAAGATCAAATTTTCCATTCCTCATGTCATGTTTGGACAATCAAAGTTGTTATATAATTGACTATCCGTGAAAAAAGTTTATTTTATTTAGGTGGTAACATGAATGAGTTGTAGCTTAAAACTATATGGGAGCATGGTTAATGCCTTGATGCACACAGGAGGCAAGAAAAAACGGAACCTGGGGGGTTAGATTCAGTCCGGATACATCAAGAAGGTTTGGTTATCAGCAATATGAGCTGCTAAGTTAGACGACCTTCTAACAAAATAAATTAAAAAATATTTAAATGTCTCACTCAGTTTCAGTTAGACGACCTTCTTACAAAATAAATTTAAAAATATTCGAACGTCTCACTCAGTTTCAGTTAGACGACCTTCTTACAAAATAAATTTAAAAATATTCGAACGTCTCACTCAGTTCTGAATGTGCTCGAGAACAGGGAGAATAGTTGCTCTATGTTCAGTTCTAGTGTTCCACAACTTCACCAATTCTTGACAGTTAGACTCCACAACGATTCGTTGCAGATTCAGTTGGACAAAAAGCTGAACTCGTCTCGACATGTATAGGGCCTCAGCCAGCAGAGTATTGGAAACGGATGGATATTACTTTGCTTTGGCTTCCCGTGCTCACAACTCCAGCACTGCCGCCCATAGAACTGCAGTCAAAAGCTCCATAACCAAACCTGGTTCAGGTGCCTTCCATCCTTCCGTTTGACTTGCAGAACGCGAGTGTTTCGTCTGTAGGGCAGAACTGACAAGATCGTGTGCCGTATCCCTCGGCCAATGGCCTGCATCTGACAACATTAACAAAGGAAACCACCAGAACAGCGTCCATAAACTGACAGAAACAAATCAGCAACGAGACCTTTAAGCAGAAGAACAGTAAATCGCCAAAATCGACAACCTTTGCAAGCTAACAAAAAAAGAGGGAGAAATAACAAAGGCAGACATAAAAAAAACTTCTCAGTGCAACAACAGAACTTGCAAACTAAAACAGAGGACTTATGCTATAGGAATATGAGCATTACTGTATGTAGATTTTATTTAGGATTGTTATGCAGCAGAATGTCCAATTAAACATATCTCACTTTAAAAGGTAATGGGCAGAAACATATCAACCAGGTAATTAAAACATGGAAAAGGGTAGCACCTAACACAAAGAACCTACATTTATTTGGTATTGTCCTAACATCAAGAACCAGATGACAACACTAAAGAAGCACAAGTACTACAGGTAGTCACGCCAACGATAACTATGACCAATAGAAGGTAGGAACGATAGTCAGGCACTATCAACAATAATTTGAGAATTTGTCAACCTGACATGCAGTTTTTTGTGTGCAAACACATCTAATATGCAGATGAACTGATGCTTTGCTAGACTATTTTTGTACAGGTGACCTTGGCGGTACTACTAGCAAAGCTTCAACAAGAAACACATACATGATTTAGGGTGATTTGTAATTCCAGAGAAATGGATGCACATTCGATAGACATACAACAGACAAAGAAACATTTCATCATATAAGAAGTAATACAACAGCATGGGAAAGAAAGATTGCAAGTTCTGAAGAAAACTGAGATTCAGTGAACGTGAAGAACCAGCCTGGTGGCACTAGAAATCACCATATCTAAAAACCTTTCTATGATGGTCAACTTAACAATCAGTGCATGATGAAAGTAATAATTAAGCTTTCTAGAATGCAAGATGTGTGAATGGTTTACCTTGGCAGTGTTGCTCCGGGAGAGTTCAAGGTAAGGATTGTTGTTCGGGTTCTTGTCACGAGTAACAACTTTCAGGCTTTCAGTGTGCCACCAGATTCAAAGAACTCCAAATAGCCACCAAAAACCTGCAAAATGTAGGCCCCCTTCCAAAGTACAACATAACCTGAATCCTCCAAAATGTAGGATTGTTATGAGTGATCTGTGGACGCACACCACGAGTTGTAACAATAGTAAGTGTACTGCAAATTACATGGCATACTTCATCTAAGTGGCTGAACCCCGCCCAAAAGTGCTAACATGATAATAATGTCCACCCATGGTAATACTTATATACTACAAAAAGTTAGGCCCACTCTGTTCTTTCATATCTTCAAGATAGAATGGTAGAAGGAAAATCCAATCTCAATATTCAGTTTCTAAACTTTTAGCCCAAAAAACATGAGGCATGAATTTATTTGGTGCATATATTTAGAAAGATTGGATTCAGGACTCACATATATTGAAAAATAATGAATCCATGACTTTTCAACCATTTTGTAAGTGGAAACTTCAAATTCAGAGCTCTCTCATAAACAAAACGAAAGGCAACATTAAAGGATGGCCAAACTGGGCATGTTCTTGCAATGAGAAATTGGAGACTATACTAACATTGGTAGTGTTGGTTAAGGGGCAAGGGACCAGTATGTGCCGTGGTAGCATCATTATATCCTTTATCTTTTCACTCTCCTAGAGACTTCATCTTGTCGTGATAAGTACAGCAAACTGCTACTGAAATGAGCTTGTCGTCCCTTCCCTGAAATTCTGCAGTAACGAAATTAATGCAGAGTGAGTGGTCCATCATTTTAACACTCTTAAAAAGGATGAACATTAAACTTTCAGATAACAAAAGAATTCTATATTGTGCTCGGGCATAAAGATTAGCTAGAAGTTGCAGATCATCCATTTAACAAACATGAAAGTTAGCATTGTAGTAACGTAAGTAGAAGGCTGTGATAAGTGATCGGCACTTTTGTTTTTCTATACAGATTAATCTGCTGAAAGTAGAAACCAATGCTGCAACTAATTAGCATGGATTTTCGATTGAGTGGATATAAAGTGCTTGGACCACCTAGACAAAACCATTGCTAAGCGATGTTTCTACCCAACATTCAGAACATAAGGAAAGCTTAGATATCCGCATCTTGATTTTTTTTAAGTTTAAGTTTTTTATGTTTAGCAAAATATATTAACAAAAGATACCAGTTCAATACAGATTTTAGCTAAGCAAATGATTCAAGATTGGAATCACAGTATAAGATGCAGAAACAGAAATCTAAAACAGTAGCAATATGCATATCTGAATAGCTACTTAGCTAGGAGAACACGCGCTCAAACCTTGATGTGAGCGGCCAGCATGAGTACGCTCATTGGTGTGACACCCTTGATATCTAACGATGACTTTTCTGCTTGATACAAAGAGAAAATGAAGCGAGCGTCGGCTGTGTTGGTACAGAGAAACGTGCTCTCACTTTGGGGAGATACGCTCCACCCTATATTAAACACTCCAAGAAAATTTTCACCGGTGTCAAATAAGGAAAACATGATTTTAAGGGAGTGTCATTTAAGGAATTTTCTCGACAAAAATAACAAATCGGTGGATCTGGGTTGGCAAACAGTACACATTTTCAAAAAGTATTGAAATTTTGTGAGATTTGTCTTTTTTGTTTAGGATAAAATAATACGAATTTTGCATTGAGATTTTGCACAGTAGTAAATTTCGAAATTATCTACATCTAAATTTTTATTTCGATTTTTTTGAAATTTAAAAGCTGATTTTGATTTTTTTAAGGATCCATTAATTAAGGAAAAACAACATAATCGTAGAGATAGCGAAGTTGATGTTGAATAGATACACTTTTTAGGCCGAAGCCACAAACACCGTCATGCGCCAATGCATATACTCCGTCTGGCAGGGCAGAAGCTTCTCCCAAAAGCCGTCATGCATCAACGCATACTCCTTCTGGCAGAAACTGGTTAGGAGAAGCTTCTCCCAAAAGCCGTCATGCATCAAGGCATATATACTCCTTCTGGGAGAAACTGGTGGGGAGAAGCTTCTCCCAAAAGCCACGGGAGAAGCCCAAATGAAGTGCCTTTAACACAACTGACAACTGCATAATAGCTAAATGACATGTCTGAATATGCTCCTCAATACAATCCTACCCAAATATTTCTTATCACAATTAACAGAGCCTATATGCTCCTCAATAAAATTCTGGCAAATATAATCCTACGCAAATGACGAGCAATTGAGCACCACAAATCAAAAGACAGACGGAAAAGGAGAAATAAGAAGAGTAAGATGTAAAATGTAAAATGACAAAAAGTTATGCAAAATTTGAGATCATGATCATCATAGGCATGTCTTTTTCATGTAAAGACATGGTATTCTTTTTCCTTTCTTTTTCTAAAACAAGGATAAACCATGAGATGTACAAAAAGAAGACAACCTATATCTTTCTGGGCACAGCAGGCGCACAACTATGTGCCTCCAACACCATACATGCTTTTTTTCATTGCGTATTCCTTCTGGAAAGTGAGGAAGAAAATCCTCAAATCTCTTCACAGCAGGGAAAATATCAGTCTACTCATGAAAGCTCCCCGCAAGCTGAACGGAAAAAATCTCTGATTTGTTAAGCTAGACAATCATCCCATGACGGATGTCAATGTAGTCATCGAAACTCATCCTGTTACAACCTCGACCCCCAAAAGTTCTCAGCAGGATGACAGCGCCAGAAACTTTGTTTGATGAGTTCTATCATTAGCACCTACATTCCTCAAGCTTCCGCTGCAGCCTCACGTTGTGCCTTAACTACAAAATAGTTGGAACTTATGTCACAACACATGGTGGCTACACAAGGTAAAATATAACAAGTATGGGCATTCCTGAAGTGGATTACCAGAAAACTTTAACGATCCAAATGATATTCATATGGTATGAGAACATCAACTGGCTCCCAATTCTTACAATTGTATCAAAAAAAAACCTGGAATCCCACTTAGCGTCATAAGAGTATATGACAACAGTCCCTTTTGCTAAACCCCGTTAATCATGCCTCGTCAGAAGTACATTGATGATGGCACCCAATACTTGCATGACAAACTATACCTTCAAATCATTTTAATGATATGGCAAGCCACATTGAATCAGTTTATAGAATAACTAAAGCTGACATGGAAGTTTTGGGAGCTGTTTGGTGGAACTGAAGAATGGACCCAACATCTACGAGTACCTATAGGAGACTGGTGGATTTAATATGACGAAAAAACCCTAAGCATGCAACTTGTGTTTTGAAGCCAAATAATGTTGATGAACTAGAATAAGAGGCATAACAAAACTTACACAATCAGAAATTTCTTCCTGTTTCAGAGGTGGAACTATCTCGTCTTCTTTCCAGCCAAGAGATTTCAGGAAAGCCATTTCTTCTGGACTTGGTTCATCTTCCCTAGGATATGGTTCCTCTTCTGTGGCTACAATGGGCTGAAACAACAAACGGGCATCATCATAGCTAGAGTCTGACTTTGTCGAACCATTATTTATATCTGCGGGCATAATGGACACAGCAGCATCAGCCTTGTCTGCCTGAGGCACCATAGCTACATCTTTAGCACCACGAAAATCTGATGAAGATTTGGGTTCCTCGATGTCAGCAGCAACCCCATGCAACCCCTCATAAAAAACATCACGGGGTTCCAAAGATGGCTTGATTTCCTCATTATCAGATAGGTGTCGCTGAGATCCATCACAAGAATTTGCATCCTCGTAGGAATTACTTCCAGTTTCGATACATTTGATTCCAGCCTCAAACAAGGCCAAACCAAGAGAAGCGTTCTTCTGCTCATCGATTAAGCTAGATGAGGACTCTATACCAGTGTTAGAACCATTTAAAGACTTGCTCCGCAGCAACTCAAAGAATTTATGCTTGTCTTTTGCAATTGATTTTCTCTCACCAAACGAATCTCCTTGTAGATGCATAGGGAGGCCATTTGTGACACCTTTAAGCTTCTGGTTCACAATGGGCATTTTCAGTGGTTCTACTGAAGAAGACCGACCTAGAACAGGGCTCACGGGATTGCTAGTGCAGCCTTTGGCAGTATTTGAAGCACCATTCTGCTCACGGGTCAGGACTTGAAAGCATCCTGAGTGAGATGGCTTGACAAGCTCAGATTTGACTGGAGTACGAACATAGTTGCTAGAAGGCTGTGCTGACAGTTGTGGTGCAGTCTTGATAGCACCATTAGAATCCCCAGCTCTTGCACCTTTAAGTTTAAACTTATCTGACAAAATAGATACCTGCAAAGTATTCTGAATGAATTAATGGCTTAATGCAAACCAAAGTATTTTTTTCAGTACAAGACAGACACTCGATAAATAAGTGAAACAGAATACATCCAAAAGATACACATTCAAGTTTGAAAATATCTTGATCCTGGTAAGGAGAGGGATAACTCTTTAAAGAAAATTGTGGGGACCCCCGACTAGCTGTCCAAAATACACGTTATGTTCCACGACACACTGATCATGGGATCGTGGATGGATACATAACGGGTATTTCGGACAGTTAGTCCAGGGTCCCCACACATCACAGCAAACAGATTCTATGTAATGGAAATTTTATCTGCTCTAAGCTTTTTTATTTGTCTAGTCAAATTCTCAGATGGGTAAAGCACCAACTTCGATCAAAATGATTCATAACATAATGCTACAAAAATAGAGGTTTCTGACCTAAGAGCTAAGAGTGACTTTTGAAACACTATGCCTTGTAAATTAGTTCAGGTCCAAACTGCAGAGTTAAATAATGGATGTAGGAAATATGCAGGATAATAGAATTTTTTAAACGGAAAAGGCATGTTTTCCAATCTCCAACACATATGTTATAACTATCAACCACCAGTTATACATACTCTGAACAATCGTGCATTGCACTTACATAAATTATTATGCTACAGAGACTAGCAGCAATTCTCAGATAACTGCCAACATCTGCTTCGTGGATACTTGCAGTTTGCAAAGAACACAGCAATTGAACCAAACTATATGGCCATATGTGTTAACTATTTTGAATATGATATGATCAGTAATACTACTTACAATTTAGGATCAGATAGTTCTAAGGGGCATTGGTGAAGCAGATTCCTGCGTAGAAACAAAAATATGCTATGCGCACACTAACATTCAAATTCAGATAAAGTGTTAGGATGTAATTTCTTGGTTCCTGTCTGTACTACTATTTAATTGCACAAGACACAGAAAGTTGAACAGATTACACGCAGTGGCGGAGCCAGGAATTCAACTCTCTGTAGTCAATGCAAACTTGTGTAGTCAAATACACGTATTTATATAAATTTTTATTATTATTTGCATGATTTTTGCCTATATTAGCCAAAAAGCAGGGTAGTCAATTGACTACACAGCTCATGTGTGGCTACGCCGCTGATTACACGTGTGATGATTTTTGCTCTCTTTAAGAAGCCAACTAACTAACCAGACTATATAGATGATAGATTCTAAGATTTAAAGATAACCATGGTAACCACAGAAGAGACAAACAAGAAAGCAGAAGTATTAATCTCGCAAAAAAGGAAATAAAGACAGTGCATACAGATATTTTGTTTGATGAAGGAGTCAGAGGTCTTAGAATACACTGCCTCATAGTTCTTTCTTCAATCTTCTGAGTATCAATCGATAGCTGGAAAAAAATATTGCACAAAACACAAGTTAGATCATGTGTCTGGTACAAAACATGATTATATACCTAAGAGGGAAAACAGCACAGATATCATATTCATTATTCGTTACACTACCTGGGGTGTGGTGGAAATTTGTAATGGTGTTTGCATTACTGTTTCAGCCATGCTTAATGCAGCCCCGCAGTTCGACACTACAAGCTGCCTACTTGAACCAGCACGTGATAAAGCAGAAGAATCATGGTTATTGCTTGGCTCACTAAGTCCAGGAACTTCTGCTAGCACCGAGTTCCAGTCATCAGGCACAGTAACAAATGGTATGCTCTGAATTGGGGTGCTAATTCCAGGAGATGGAACTCTACCCATTTCATGCTTCCCGTTGTTGTCCTCAGAACTAAGGTGTGGAAATTCTCGCTCAAAGGAGATACCACCAGCATCTTTTCTAGATAGTCTATCACTGTCCAAACTTATCCCAGCTGCACGGGTCAACGTGTCCAGCTTTGGACGTATACGATTAAGCCTATCGCTTTCAGGTCTGCATGAGCTAAAGGACCCGAAGCCATCATGCAAGGGCTCATCTGGAAGACCCAACCTACTCTCCCGATCACGGAAATCAGAGTCTTTTTCACACCCCCTGTCTCTGTTGCTCCTTCCAAAACTGGCATAGCCTCTTGACTTCACTGTGTCATCCCGATCGAGCCGTCTGGACACACTTCGACCAGAACCCCTGCGTGAAGAGGCTTGTTGGGAGCTCCATTCACGATCGCGGCCTGATGATCGGTTTCTTGATGAGGCGCCCCTGTCTTGGTCATCTGAAGCATTAAAACAATACCTTAGCAAAATATATTAAACTTTGCAAGCTCAAAAAACAGTAAAATACAAGTAGGTCCATATCCGACCAGAAAGGCATTGAAAATGACAATACTTAGTAAGTGAACAATGGGACATTGACTCTCAATAAGTGCAATGTGCAAGATCAACAAAGTTCACAAGTATTAATGCTATAGCATAGAATAAAATGCTGCAGTATTAATGTAATATACACTATACAGTATGATCACTATCTCACATGAGGGCCACCCAATAGTACTCGGATCACAACAAGCAAAAGTAATAAGTTTTGTAGGTACATCAAATAAGGAAAATAGTTCTAAAGTACTCTCTCTTCGGCAAGCTATTTGTAATTGCAAGAGTATGCAGCCATGCAACTTCACAAGCGTCTATGTCTTGCATCCACAATTCCCTTTGCCGCACCCATGGGCAGCTGAGGCATCGCTCTTGCGCAAATGAAGCTTGGGACTTTGTCCTTGGATCCTTACAACAGGCCAAGTCTAGTGCACATGGTTAACTCCCAGTGCCTCTCCTCCGAGTGGATTCCAATCTACAACCCAGGGCTGTCTCCACAAGCCAAAGTGAGTAATGTGAACTGGTGTTGTTGACCCTGTGGTCATGAACTTTTTATTGCAGCATTTGTGTGATCGCATGCAGTGAGAATGCAGAAACATGGTGAAGTGAAGATAAGTTTGCTTAATTATGCTTTTTTAGTACTTTTTTTTATTCACTATTTGCTTATTTTATTCATGCTAGTCTGCTAACAAACTCTATCTTCTATCTTAATGTCATGACATGCATTCTATGCATGTTCTTGAAAAAAAGTCTGCTAACAAAACAGGTTATCTTCTATTCCTAAATAGTTGCAACCCACTACATATTTTCCCACGCACGCAGCAGTGCCATGTCATCACCTTTTCTTTTCTTTTCTTTTCTTTTTCAGCCTTGTTTGAGATACGCCTAAAATCACAAGCAGCTTTTTTCAGAGACGTCTGCTAGCCAGCACTGGATTAGGCATTAACTGGCGCATGTTTCTATTCCTCTCCAATATGCTTATTATTGCTACCCTTATCCTTCCTCTCACATCCATATTTTTTAACTGTTCGCTCCATTGTTTCATTTTCTATATTCTGATTTCAGGAGCCCCCCGTTCATCTTAAAATGAAGCCCACGGCTCGACCTGATCATCTAAGGATCGAATGAGATAGCTCATGTCATGGTAGAGGTGAACAGTAAGAAGTATTGCCTTTTTATTCCATTTGTCCCTTCCTTGAGCTGGTCTTATTACTTGGGTTGCTGAACGCACATAGCTGCCATCTTCTCCACATTATACTCATACACACAACAGCATCAACTGACTCAGTATCCAGGCCAGGACCCCAACTTTACTATGGTATTCTTAGCTGCCACTTCCCTGTCAGGTCGATCTCTCTCTCGCTTCTTGCTCATCTGAGTAAAAGCTCAGTTCTGTTTCTTCTTGGTGCCAGGCATCTGTCCCATCTTCTTGGTCTTCGGAGCCGGGCGTATGCACTGGGCGTGTGTGCAGCTCCATCAGTGTCGAATGGTGGAGTTACACGGTCCCACCGAGCAGTGAGCATCTTCTGGAATCGAGTGTCCCGCACCCTCGGGGAAGGGGGGACCAACAAGATGCGGCGGAGGCACAGGGCATAACCTGCCTTGGTTCCATGGGGCCGGTCTGTCGTGTGTCCTGCCAAGCGGCATGCGTGCACTGGTCGTCGCCCATTATTCCTGTTGCAAGCCTGCAATTTATTTTTGATGGGGTTTCTGCATTGGAGTACAGATATGAGGCCATGGAAGAAGACTCAATGGGAGCATATGTAAGGCTCATGCCCTCTTTGATAATATTGATGTTCAGTTTTACTAGCTCGATAAAAGTCAGTGAATCTACGTTTTCTTATTGCAGAAGCTAATCAAAATTTTAGTAAGCCCGGTGTCTGGAATCAATTTCTGAAGTACATGGAACTTGAACTACATCATTTCATTTCGCCATCACGGATAAGCTCCAGGTCATGGCTCTACATCAATTCCCCACCCCAGCTCTTCGGTTCCTCAAAGCACTCACCAGCCACAAGCAGCGCATCAGGAAACCGTACCTGTTAGCTCCTCTTTTATTCCTTTCTATCTCTGAAACTACAAATTCCTTCTTCACCTCTCTCTCTCTCCTATACGCTAATCTATAGGATTATAGCAAATCTAATCACTTAGACTGAAAGCTTGAAACATATTTGCAAGAAGGCAGCTATCAAATATAAACAAACTGCCTTTCAGTACAAGCAAGATTGGCTCATTTGTTCCTTTTGTTGTAATGAACAATGAGCAGAGATTTTGTTTGCTGCGGCCAAGTATTTGATTGCTCAATTTTTAATAAGCATAACATCGCATGGTTTATACGCTCTATTTTTTGAATTAGTATCATACATTTTTGCATCTTACAATTCATCAACTATTCCACAGCAACACATGGGGTGTCATCTAGTTGTAAGAGAGACTGAACCGTGTTTGCTTCTTATCCCATATACTATTGCTTCAGACCTAGTATGGCTCTACTTACACTAGTACACTAAAAAGAACAATTACCATAGCAAGCTCAGTGAACATGCATGTTCCACTGTATGAAGAAAAGAAAATTATCTATTGCTAAGAATGTTTTGCCTACGCCCTTTTGAAACTAGCTGTATAAACATGCAGATAAAGGACATACATCCTACTATCAATTGCCAAACATGCAGATAAAGTCAAGCATGTAACAAAGCTCCACAAAAACATAGGGCCTGAGAATAGTCTCAATATGTCAACTATACATTGTGCTTCTCCAGGCCATTCTTGATAGGTGGTTCTGCCTAATCCTGCCACACTCCCTGGCACATTGAGCACTACAATGATTGCTGAAGCATGCAACATGGCTAACTAACAGGACCAAAGTTTTTGAAATCAGTCCAGGATAATAGCCCAATAACTCTCATTAAATCGTTTGCCAATAAAATACATCTACTTTAGAACACTTGCTGCAGTGCAGTTGGTACTCAAACTGATAGCCATCAGTTTAACAAGCACCGACCGCTGGTGTATGCAATGTCTCTGAAGCAAGAGCCATTAATGATTACCGCAAGTCCACGATTACTCATTTAAAATGGACATATTACACTGGCTCCATGGTCAATGCAACGTACTAAATAAAGCGCTTCAAAGTAGTACAAGCGTTGCCCTTAAATCAGACTGATTCCAACACTGGTGATATGCAGATTGAAGAATGATCGTTGATATAAGGAGAATAGTGAGCTTGCAGGCAGCAATTGCATATCAGATGAAGTGTGGTAACCTCGTCATGCATAGATAAATAAAACCACTAAGCATAACAGCTGCTCTAACATTATCCAATGTCACTAGAAACATCTCCGATGCGACTCCTATAATAACAATCTATAAATCTAACCATTATATGCACCAAAAAGGCAAATTGGAAAAGAAAGGCAGCTCACCTGCACGGGGCGAAGTTCCTGGCCGGAGACCTGTGGTGGCCACTGTGGGTGTGGCAACCCCCCGCACCAGCCATTCTGGCTTCAACGAGGGCTCACCTCGGTCCATGCCAGTTGGCTCCGTTCACCATCGACGCCACCCAGCAGTAGGATCCAGTCCGACACAACAGTGAAACACCACCACCACCACTACCTTCCACTCATCGCCAATCGCTCGAGGCTGTGCCAACACGATTCAACGGCGCATCCGCACCAACCTCCCACTCGGGGGAAGCTGAGACCACCAAACCCTAGGTGCCCAGCCAAAACCTAACTCCCTCGCAGCACAATCTCTCTCAGAGACACATGCCCAAAAAAACAGACTCGGGAGGAAAAAATCGCTCCCCCTCCTCCTCCCCCTCCTCTGTATAGCTATCCGTATCACGCCGCCGCGACAAAGATTGATCAAGCAGGAAGCAGGCCGCTCGGGATTGAGGGCGCCGCGGAGTCAGCGACCGCTATGCGTACGGCGCCTGGATTTCTCGACGGGTCTGGTCGGGAAATCTGCGGAAGGCGGCGGCGGCACTGGAGAGATTGGGAAAATTCGTGTGATTCGTGGGATTCGGGAGAAGGGATTTGGAGCGCCGATTTTTTTTAGAGGATTTCCTATCTTTCTCGGAATTTGTGTCGTGTGCTTGTTCGTTCGTCTTGGCGGAGGAGGGAGAGAAACCCTATGCAAACTGTGACTTCCAGCGCCCTCCTCGCTCTTCCCTTTCTCGGATGACGGTTGATTTCCTATCTGGCTTTACTTGCCTTCAGTTTCTTTCTTTTTATTTTACACAAAAAATTATCACGTTTTCTTTGTGGGGAAGGAAATTATTTCATGACAGTGATATCTAGATGTTTCTAGAACAATGACAAAGTGCTACAGTAACCACAACTAATCTGCTGCAAGATTTCGTATCCAGATTTAGACGGTCATACTCTGCTTTTCTTTTCAAGTCGAGCTGGAACGGATCACTAGCCTTGAGCCTTACTAGTTGAATTTGGCGTGGCGTGCCGCCACGCCCTCGGTGATTTTTTTGTAAAATATTTTGTTTTCTTGTTCGACAAAATGTTAGTCGAATTGGAGTGTTGGAACATGTTTTTATTTTGATACTAGGAAACGTGCCCGTGCGTTGCAACGGGAGAGAAAAAGAAATCAAATCATCAATTTTTGGATAAAAACGCATGAACGACCAAATTTTGCCCCAAAGCAGATCCACCCGTTTAACCTTGCGTTAGTTCGCCGCTTCAAAGTGCATATACGTTGCAACAGATGTAAAATATGCCAACCATTTTAAGTTTGAGGTATACTCTTCGTTTTGTTGTATAATTTTTCCATTTGAAGTAGCATTACAGTGTCAAATTGTTGTATATTCCATGAGCTGGAACGGATCACTAGCCTTGAGCCTTATTTCGGCTCTAAGTAATAAATCTAGACTTGATGAGGAATAAAATACTATGATACTTCCTCCATTCCTAAATATAAAATATTTTAGGTATGCATTCAGAAATGAGTGATTATACACATTAAAACGTGTCTAGATACCTAAATACATATGAATATAGAAAAACCTAAAATATCTTCTATTTAGGAAGGAAGGGAGTACATATGATTGTAATTAGTGGAGAAGGAGAGCGTCATTTTGTCTCCCGAGTTACATGTAGCCCTTTAATTTGAACTTTTAAAAAAAAGGTATTCAAAGTTTTAAAAAATATAAAAATATATTTACATATAAGTAATGATGTATAGTTTAAGTGCGCAAAGTTTCAATCTGAAATACTTTGTATTTTACGCTGAAACGATAAATTTCTGACAAGTTCGGAGATGTACTGTTCACTCTCTAGATTTATAATTTTGTCTTTTTAGCTCAGAATACATTGTATTTCGGATTGAGGCTTTGCACATCTATAATGCATAGCATTTCCTACGTGTACATATTTTTTCAGAATTTTCCGTAACTTAGAAAAATCATTTTTTTTAATTTTAAAATTAAGTGCTACATGTAGCCTGAGCTACAATTGCCTTTTCGGAGAATCGGGTCTTATCCCGTAAACCAAGAAAAAACAATAATCGATGATCCTGTGTGATTACTGTGTCTTTACTCTTTACCCTCTTCTTCTCCTATCTCTCTTTGTAACTCTTATAGGGCAAAGAATCATGAAAAAACAATATTGTGCATACGGCTAAAAAACAACCAATCAGGTGAAGGAGATATACCCTAGAGCCAATTAATAAAAATATTTTATTTGTCATATCTCGATTGTTCATAATATGTTTTATACCATGCTATAATTGTATTGAGCGGAAACATTAATACACGTGTGGTATGTAAACAACCAGGTCCCTAGTATCCTCTTTACTAGTCCATTGAGATCAATAGATGATCAAGATTTCCTGATCATGGACATGGATGTCAATTGATAATGGAGTCATGTCATTGGGTTAATGATATGATGGACGCACACCCAATATATAGGAGAACGTAGTACTCAAATCTTCGACCGTGAGATCGTATTTGAAAGAACATATCCATCCCCTAAGGTGTTTTGATGTTTGTTGACAACACGATTAGAGGACTAATGTATGTGCTAAAAGTGTGCAGGAATATATCTACTTTGAATGCACAGGTTTTGATTCAAATTGAAGAAGTGCTGGCTTTACTGCTTCAGTCGGTACTACCGTGCCCATCCTGGTACTACCGAGTGACCCCAGCGTTTTGTCGTGCGGCCAGTACCGGGGCTAGTACCGCATCTCCGATGGGCGTTCTGATGTCGCCACATTTTATCACGGTACTAGGCGCGGTAGTGGCGTTGTACTACCGCGAAGAAAGCACTACCGGACCGTGCGGTCCGGTACTACCGTTGCGGGTCAGCGCAAGGAAGCCTCGAGCAGTCTGCGAGTCAACGCGGCTCGGTACTACCAAGCTCGGCCCGGTTGAAACGACAATGATGTCGCCTAGAGGGGGGTGAATAGGCGATTAAACTTTTCCGGTTTAGGCTTGGTAATTGCGGAATAAAACTAGGTGTTTAAATTAACAAGCCAACAAACTAAATATACTAGGTTCACCTATGTGCACCAACAACTTATGTTAAGCAAGACAAGTAACAAAGTGATAGCAATATAGAATACTTCAAGCACGAAGGCTATCACAATGTAAAGTGCATAAGTAAAGAGCTCGGGTATAGAAATAACCGAGGCACGCGGAGACGAGGATGTATTCCCGAGTTCCTCCTTTTTAGGGGTACGTCTCGTTGGAGAGGTGTGAGTCAACACAATGACTCAACAGCCACAAAGGTTTCACCTTCTTCTCCGATGAACCGCACCACAAAAGGTTTGGTTCACCTTCCACTATCGGAATCCTTCAAGGTGGAATCCGGAGCCTTTACAACAACAACCGGGGCTCAACCCACAAAAGGATTGGGGGCTCCCGAATGGCTACAAGTGACCACAAAAGGTCTCAACCACCACAAAGGCGTCTAGGGTCCAAAGACCCAAGAGTAACAAGCTCACAAACTTTCAACTTTCACGAATCCTCGTGGAGAGCACAAACCGATGCACAAAGCAATGGCAAGAGCACAAGTGCTCAAATCCTTCACTCTCAAATCCACGAAAAGCAACTAATGCTTATGGGGGGAGAAGAGAGGAAGAACAAAGAATAACTCAACAAAAGGAACTCCAAGATCTAGATCCAAAGGGTTCCCCTCACTTAGAGGAGAGATTGATTGGTGGAAATGTAGATCTAGATCTCCTCTCTATTTTCCCTCAAAGATATGGAAGAATCATGGGAGGAATTAAGAGAGAGGCAAGCTTTGCAAGGTCAACAATGGTGGGGGAGAGAGAGAAAAACGTGCTGGGCAAAGCTGGCTGGCTGGAGGTAGGTGGAGGGGTATTTATACCCCTCCCAGAAAAATAGCCGTTGTAGACAGGGAAGTCGGATATTCCGATATAAGTCAGAACCGGATAATCCGACTGAGTCGGATAATCCGAGTCGACTTGAACCGGATATTCCGAAAAACTTCAGTGCGCCACAAAACTGGTTGCATTAAGGTCCTTAGCCGAATTCGAGCAAGTCTTGAGAATCGGATAATCCGAATCAACCTTGATCGGATATTCGAAAAACTCCAGTACACATTGCTTTTAAAGTCCTTAGCCGAAATCGAGCAATCCTTGAGAATCGGATATTCCAAGTTAGCATGGACCGGATAATCCGATTCCCCTGCTTGAGCAAAACAGACAGAAACAGCAAAACCTGAAATGCAATAACTTTCTCGTTCGAACTCTAAATGAGGTGAAACCAATTTTGTTGGAAATATTAAGAACCATAAATAGAGTTAAGTTGACACACATGGGAATGTGTGGAACTTTCCTCATGGATAAACCGATAATATTTCCAACCCGAAAACGCAACAAGTTTTCCATATGAAATCCATTTTCGGAGAACTTGGGCTTGTCATGAAGATCACAACAAGCACCAAAAACCAACAAGGAGAAAAGCCAAGAAAGATGATATGACAAGTATGCAAAGGTTTGAGTTCTCCACAAAGATGCGATCAAGTTACTCACTTGAGAGCCCCTCTTGATAGTACGCTGACATGGGTATGCCTATCGGGTACCCTACCATGAGGGTACCTGGTGCACGTATCGACTAGGCCCAACTATCAGAGCCTACATGAAGCCCATGAAGGGAGGCCCACGAAGATGGAGTATCCTCCAAGTTTGGCGAAGCAATAGTCGGTTTAGAGTTTCCTTACTTGTAAATCGAGTCGGTTACGAACACCCGAGACCCAGCCTATTATTTAAGGACTGGGAGGGCCATCGAACCAGACCACGTACTTTCAGAGCCACCAAAACCCTAGCGAGATCGACATCTCGCCGGGACTCTTGTAACCATCATATTCACAAAGCAATAACAGACAGGCAGGACGTAGGGGTGTTACCTCCACACGAGGGCCCTGAACCTGGGTAAAATCTTTGCCCTGCTTGTCAGCCGACGATACTTCCAGCTCTACCACGTTCTCTCCCCCATATTCATAACCTAGGGACCTTAACCATGGGTCTTGATGAGTCTACCCCTCGTCAAGTGGCGCCGTCTGTGGGAAAGAATAGCGCTGGACTCGAAGTTTCGCCGGTCCCAACAGCAAACGGCAAATCGCCGATCACACCAGCAAACGGCAACTCGCCGATCTCATCTGCAAACGGCAACTCGCCGGCCATGTCAGCAAACAGCAACTCGCCGATCCAGGCGACTCGCCGACCTACTCGAAAAGCGGCGCCTGCCCGCTTCACCCGCAAAAAGCGCATCTGCTCTTCCAATGAATTTCAATCCGCACTCGCCAGAGCTTCAGGAGGCGTTTTCTGGCCTTGAATCAGGTTTGAGCTTAACTGTTGGAGCATTCAATTTTTTCGTAAACAATCTTGGTACGCAGGACTCGACAGATCCGCAACAACGGTGCTGGGCGCACTCGAGGCTCCGTCGACTGCTCTCGCCCCGTCGTCGATTCCTGAAGCCTGCTCGCCCGCAACAACCATGTCGACCGGCGAGCTCGACAGGTTCATGATGACGGAACTCCAAGGCGAGGAGGCAGAATCAGCATACCGCACAAGCAACGTCGACTTCTACCACTCGACGAAGTTTCGACTGCGGGATCTCCCTCGACGACTTCTACGAGCCCGCGATTCATAACGACAGCAACGTCGACTCGGAGATCTTCACCAACACCAACCTCGCTCAGAATCCATAATGGCCTCGCCAACACCGAGATGAGCATAGGCGATGAACACGACAACGAGATTCGCCTCGAAGATCTACTCGATGAACATACTGGCTCTGACATGAGCCTCGACGGCGACGTCGAGTCCATGACTGGAATCGACAGCACATACACCTGTCCTCGGGTCACGCCCCATCAGGTCTACGTGGCCTTCACCGCAGAATCATCCGCAGACGCAGCCGCTCGCAGGCCTGCACAATTCCCATGCACGGTAACCATGCCGGATGGGGTCACAACCTTGACAATCACGGAGGAGATGGCAGCAAAAGCAGATAAAGTCATAAAGGAGTGCACAATGATGCCACCAAATTCCACCCCAGAGGAGATGTTGACCTTCCAGTACTTCAACTGGCAGGAGTCAATTCGACTGCAAAACTACCGAGCGACGCTCGAGGAGCGCAAAAGGCAAGCCAGCCTCTCGAGTGCCCGAAGAAGGGAGCAATCCCTCGGGTCCACAATGCAACCAACCCCACGACCTAGGTCGCGGTTGGCAAGCCTTCCAGAACATGAAAGGGTAGCAATCACCCGTAACCTGTCGTTCATGACAGAGGACGCTAATGGAATCCCAGTGCCCAAAACTGCTGCGGGTGCATTATTCTCCGTAGGTGCTTACCTCAAGGCAATGCAACCTCCGGCGAATGACCCTAACGCAGCCCTGCATCGCCAACAACTCAAATCGCTAGCTCTAGCGGCACAGGCTATACAGCCAGAAGACAAAACTCCAGCAAGGAATCGCGATCGCGACATAGTCGACTCACGACACGCAGCACATCATCGCAGTGGTCGCAGCCACCACTCGGATGAAGGAAGGAGAAGCACGCGCCGGCACAGGTCCAGCAGAAGCAGATCTCGAAGATCCTATAGCAGCGATTCATACTCTGATCGTGAACCAGAGCCATGCGGAGCATTGTGCTTCACTCGACGCATCCGTGAGACGCGGATGCCCAAACGGTTCAAGTTGACAGGCGAACAACCCAAGTACAACGGTCGCCAAGAACCTTCTGGGTGGTTAGAAGATTACAGACTCGCCGTGGCATGCCAGCGTGGCACGAACACCACGGCGATGCAGTACATACGACTTATGCTCGAAGGAACTGCCCGCGACTGGCTCAAGTCGCTCCCTCCATCATCATACGACTCGTGGGACGATTTCCGCAGAGACTTCATCAAAAACTTCGAGCCTCTGTGTGAGCGCCCGAAGACATTCGAGAATTAAGGACATGCACTCAACGATCAGACGAGTCGTTGAGATCATACATACGGCGGTGGACCGAAATACGCAATTCGGTTGGCAAAGTGTCAGAAGACAGGGCCATGGATGCCTTCATACAAGGTCTCGCCAGGAAGGACTTCAAAGAGGCACTTGGTCGTGAAAAGCCAACCTCCCTGGCTGACCTCATCAAAGTTGCGACTGAGTGGGCAGATGGAGAGGATTCTGTACGCAGATCCCGTGCTTCCCCAACACGCGACAACTACGAAAGCGGCAGTCGAGGCCGCAGAGATTCATACAGAGAAGATCGCAGGCGCAAACGTTCCAAACGTCCTTACGACGATAACAGACCCGAGTTCATGGCGGCTGGATACACACAACCCGGGAAGACCAAGATAGAAGCAATCGACGCTCGGATGATCGACGGGACAGTCGAGATCGCGAGCAGCGGAGCGACAGCTACAAAAGGCAAGAATGGCGCAAACGCAGCGACGCAAAACCCGAGCGGTCATTCGAGGAAAAGATGGACGACTGGTGCAGATTCCACCTCTTCAAGGGGGACGACGGAAAACTACGCTCCAATCACACCCTAAGGAACTGCAGGGAATTCGACCAAATGGCGACTGACTACATGATACGACTCAAAAGGTACGGCCCAGCACCTGCTCAGCCCACGCCTGCACCCGCACCACAGCCGAACGCTGTGCCCGCTCTCATGGCGCCACAGCCGCCACCGCAACCACCACCACAGCCTGCTCCAGGCGCAAACCTCGCAGGTGCCATACAACCCGTACTACGGGCGGAAGATGATCAATATCCACAGCCCCACGGGCAGATGTACATGATACAAAAGGGTCGCCCCTCCAACAGGCAGCAAAAGCTAATCACTCGACAAGTGAACATGGCTGTCATGGCACCTCCTGCCGTGCCAGATTTCTGAAGGGATCGGAAACCATCATAAGCTTCAGTCGAGAGGATCATCCCCCAGCTGTAGTTCGACCAGGGCACGCGGCTCTGGTACTCGACGCGCAAATAGGAGGCTACGCCATGACCAAGGTCTTCATGGATGGAGGCAGCGGCATAAACATCATCTTCGCGGACACGCTCCGCAAAATGAACAGGTCAGTCGAAAACCTCCCAAAATCTTCAAATACCTTCCACGGTATTGTTCCTGGCAAAGCAATTAGCCCAGAAGGCACCATACAACTCGACGTTACGTTCGGGGACAAAAGCCACTTCAGGACAGAGTCGATTGAGTTCGAGGTCGTCGACTGGAAATCACAATACCATGCTATTCTTGGTCGCCCGACGTTTGCTCGATTCATGGCGGTGCCACACTACGCGTACCTCACGCTGAAGATGCCAGGACCAAAGGGAGTCATCACTGTCCGTGGAAACTTTCAAAGGTCCGATGCTTGCGACCGCGAGTTCAGCAAAATCTCCGAGATGTTCGGGGTGGAAGAATCACTCGCCGACTTGGCGATTACCAACGACCGCACACTCCTTCCAGAGCATAAGAAGTTGGCAGTCGACAGATCCTTCAATGCTACAAATGACACAAGGTCGCATCAGGTGCACCCGACCGATCCGTCCAAGACAGTCAACATATCTTCGAGCCTGCCTATCGCATAGGAAGGCGCGCTCGTCGAATTCCTCCGTGAGAACTGGGAAATATTTGCGTGGTGTCCAGCCGACATGCCAGGTATTCCCAGGGAATTCGCCGAGCACTCTCTCCAATTGTTTCCAGATGCAAAGCCAGTCAAGCAAACGATGCGTCGAATCTCCGGCCCAAAGCGAACCGCAGTCGAATCTGAAGTCGACCGGTTACTCGCAGCAGGATTCATTAGGGAAATCAAGAAATCACAATGGGTGGCCAACCCCGTACTCGTAGAAAGAAGCATACAGACATCCTTCGGATGTGCGTGGACTTCACAGCGCTGAACAAGTGCTGTCCAAAGGATCACTTCCCGCTACCCCGAATCGACCAGATCGTCGACTCCACCGCCGGATGCGCACGACTCTCCTTTCTGGATGCTTACTCAGGTTATCACCAGATAAGGATGAAGCAAGAAGACGAAGAAAAAACGGCGTTCATAACCCCACTCGGGGTCTACTGCTACACAACTATGCCCTTTGGGCTCAAAAACGCGGGTGCAACATACCAGCGCATGATGCAGGACTGCCTCAAAAAGCAAATCGGACGCAACGTCCAGGTCTACGTGGATGACATTGTCATTACCACAAGGGAAGAACACACACTACTCGACGATTTGAGGGAGACGTTCGCAAACCTCAAACGCTTCCATATCAAGCTCAATCCTAAGAAGTGTACGTTCGGCGTTCCAGCCGGGCAGCTCCTAGGGTACCTAGTCTCTGCCCGTGGAATCGAAGCAGACCCGGAGAAAATACAGGCCATCCTCACAATGCAAAGGCCTTCAAAGCTTCATGATGTGCAGAAACTAGCAGGACGAGTAGCAGCGCTCAGTCGATTCATCAGCAAACTGGGTGAAAAGGCTTTACCATTCTATCGACTGATGAAGAAGGCGGACAAGTTCGAGTGGACGCCAGAAGCTGAAGCAGCCTTCACAGATCTCAAGCGGATCCTCACAAGCCCTCCGATCCTCGTCGCACCTAAGGAACGGGAACCACTCTACCTGTATGTCTCGGCTACAAACAGGGTGGTGAGCACCGTACTGGTAGTCGAACGCATGGAGGAGGGGCACATCCAAAGCATACAACGTCCAGTCTACTACCTAAGCGAGGTTCTCTCCATATCAAAACAGCGGTACCCGCACTATCAAAAGCTGGCATACGCTGTATTCATGTCCTCAAGGAAGTTGACACACTACTTCACCGAGCACCCGATCACCGTGGTAAGTAACTCAGCAATCGGTGATATCCTCACAAACCCCAATGCAACGGGTCGAGTCGCAAAATGGCTCATCGAGCTGGCTCCAAGAGACATCAAGTACGAGCACCCGAAGGCTATCAAAGCACAAGTCCTACCCGACTTCACAACCGAGTGGATAGAGGCCCAATTACCTGGAGCACCAGACGTGTCCAATTCCTGGACCATGTACTTCGATGGGTCCAAGAAACACGAAGGCGCAGGCGCAGGCGTCATCCTCATATCACCAAAAGGGGACAAGCTACGTTATGTTTTGCAGATGGGATTCAAACTACCCTCCAATAACGAGGCTGAATACGAGGCCTGATCCATGGCATGCGGATGGCAAAAGCACTTGGGTGCACTCGATTGATGATCTACGGCGACTCCAATCTCGTGGTGCAGCAAACAATGAAGGCCTGCGACGCAATCGCGGACAACATGATCGCTTATCGCGACCTGTACAACACACTGGAGGGCAGCTTCGAGGGCTGCGAGTTGAGGCACATAGGAAGGGAAAGTAACGAAGAAGCAGACATGCTAGCCAATCTTGGCTCAACTGGCGCACAAATTCCACCTGGTGTCTTCCTCGAGCGCATCGAACACAGATCTATCAAGGAGAAACGAGAGCCTCCTCCGTCGACTACGCCACCCAAAAGCAAAGTGCCTAGCACAGAGGACCCCCCAGTCGAGGTATTTCTCATTGAGCCAACCTGGACTCAACCTTTTCTGGCTTACATACTCCGTGGCGAGCTACCAGATGACATAACCGAGTCCCGACGCGTGACTCGAAGATCAAAAGCATACACCGTTATCAACGGCGAGTTATACAAGCGCAGCATATCAGGTATGTTCCAAAGATGCATCGCATTCGAAGATGGCCAAGCCATACTTCGAGACATTCATGCAGGTACCTGTGGGCATCACGCCAGCAGTCGATCACTCGTAGCCAAAGCCTTTCGCGCAGGGTTTTACTGGCCTACAGCACTCAAAGACGCGGAGGACATAGTCAAAAGGTGCGTCGGCTGCCAGAAATTCGCAACAAGGCCGCACGCACCCGCATCGGCGTTGAAGACTATACCGCTGGCCTGGCCTTTCGCCCAATGGGGGCTCGATATGGTTGGGCCACTCAAAAAATCATCGCATGGCGGGCATACTCACCTACTGGTGGCAGTCGACAAGTTCACAAAGTGGATCGAGGCGGTCCCCATCACAAATTCGACTGCTACTACGGCAGTCAACTTCATAAAGAGCATCATCTACCGCTTCGGTGTCCCAAACAGTATCATCACTGATAACGGCACAAACTTCACGGCTGAGGAGTTCAAAACCTTCTGCAAAGAGCAGGACATTACGCTCAACTACGCATCCGTGGCACATCCACAATCCAATGGCCAAGTCGAAAAGGCCAACGGACTTGTGACGAGTGGGATCAAGAAGCGCCTCCTGGTGCCACTCAAAAGAGCTGCGGGTGCTTGGGTCGAAGAACTACCATCTGTGCTATGGAGCCTACGCACAACTCCCAACACTTCTACGCAGTTCACCCCATTCTTCATGGTCTATGGTGCAGAGGCAATCTGCCATCAGATGTAAGGTTCAATGCGCCACGAGTTGAAGCATACAATGAAGAAGACGCGGAAGAAGCACTCGAAGACGCAGTCGACTTGCTCGATGAGGCGCGAGACACGGCCTTGGCCCGCACAGCTGTTTACCAGCAGGATCTCCGCAACTACCATAGCCGTCGACTGCGAACCAGGTCCTTTGTTGTGGCGACCTGGTTCTTCGACTGAAGCAAAAGAAGGTGCACAAGCTCGCTTCCCCATGGGAAGGTCCCTTCATCATCACGGAGGTCCTTGGTGGAGGCGCATATCGACTGAAGCACGCGAAGACAGGCGAACTCTCTCATAATCCTTGGAACGTTGCGCATCTGCGCCGTTTCTACGCATAAAGTGCTCACAGTCATACAATGTAATAGGCTATATGTCGGATGGCTGCAGGTTTCAGACGCGCTCTTTTCCTTACCAGGGTACCTAAGGGGACTGGAAGGTTTTTAATGAGGCGGCCTGCAGCCTAACATTCAAAAGAGGAATAAAATCAATGTTCCTTCGACTTCTTTGTGACTACTACCCGCATAATTCATACCTTAACCGCACCCGAAACCCTCGGGGGCTGTGTTATTGATCAAATGAGCTCTCGCTCTTGCAGAAACACAATGCCTTAGCCGCACCCGAATGCTCGGGGGCTGCGTAACAAGGATCCAAACAAAGAACACAAAAACTCTGCAGCCGCACTCGAATACTCGGGGGCTGCACAGTCATTGGTTCACAACCAACACATATTTCACAAACCCCGCTCGACTGACTCGGGGGCTCGACAAAAAATCAAAGTATACAAACTATACAATATACAAAGAGTCAAAAATTACACTCGGGGGCTGCCCCCTATACAAAAATTGCACTCGCAAACTATTCTAATCCTCAGGCTCGTCCTTTACGGGCAGCTCGGGACCGCAAAGCTGTTCGCGAGTGCACTCGATTAGTGTCTCCGCAGCTCGGATCGTGTCATCCAGGTCTTTTGTTCGAGAACCTCTCCGGCTGCAGGTGTCCGCAACACCAACCTTGGTTTTCGACTACGCATATACGCCATTGCAGCGTTGGCTCCAATCACAAGTCTCTGAGACAGCAACTCTCGAATGGGATTTGTTTGACGGAAGATGTTCAACAAAGCACGAATCCCTTGTGGTTGTGGCCCCGCAGGAAAAAGAGTCTCGTTCAGGCGAATAAACGCTGCCCGGCATAACTCCAGCAGTTCAGCACTTCGCCAGACGCGATCCTTCAGGGTGGCGAGTATGCGGGCATGGTACCTATCAAGCCAAAAGTGTTGACGCCCAGTCGTAGGGTCGTCAACCACGCTATCCAGACGCCCTTCCACGCGAATCTTTTCAGCCTGGAAGTTGTCGACAAAGCCTACAAAACGGGCGCACCAGTCAGATCAAAAGGACAATAGCTACGCAAAAAGCTTGTAAACAGAGCAAGATTCGAACTTACACTCGAGTTGCCTGTTCACAAGATCCATCTCCCCGAGCACATATTCCTCGCGTTGGGTGGCCAACGCGGGTCTCGCCCTCAATCGATTCAGCTCAGCCTGGGCGTCCTTCAGATCTTGCTCCATTCTCACAAATTTGGCCTTCATATACTCCATCACCTTGGCATCATTTACCAATTGACCCTGGGATCGGGTGGTGATTGGAGCCTGCGAGGAACTAGTCGCAGTAGCAGGTTCTCGTGACTGTTCAAAGAGCATAATCACAAACACAAAGTTTGTGTCAGAAGCTAAAACTCATGTCATAAGCATACAACTCTTCGAGTGAAAGACATTAGCAAAAGACTGTTTGCATAAACAAGGTAGCACAAACAAAGCGCAGACTCGCGCAGTTCAGAAGGTATCATTACAAGGCATAAACAAAAGGGTACAGCTACCCTAAACCTAAGATTCGATTTCCTAAGCAGACGATTGGCAGTCTCGAGTGCCCGGCGCTCCATGGTGGCATAAAAACCTCGGCCAGTCGCGCGGCGGCTCCGCTCACCCCCTTCAGAGAAATGGGCTTCCCATCTGGCTTCCGAGGGAACGCAGACAGTGCTGCCTCGTAGTCGCAATCTATCCCATGTCCCATAAGAAGCTTGATGGTGGACTCGGATCCGCGTACCGTGTTGGCGCGAGCGAAACCCGCCATGGTGGACGTCCCGGGGCCAAACACGTCGGCGAAGTCGTCCGCCGTCGACGGCACTACGCCAGTCGGGAACACCACCTTGTATACAGCGCCAAGTGTGTCGTCATTTGGCGAGTGCGTCTTTCGCCTGGTTGCATAGGCGCCTAAGCCGCCCACAACCTGTTCCAGCGAAAGATCACACTCGCACGTCCGCAGAGGCCGGTGCGCCAACAGCTTCTGCACAATTCAAAAAAGGCAAAAGTCATTTCATGACACTCGACAGTATATATCATATCAAAAGGAGAAAAGATTACTCACCTCCCATGGCCTGCGCGAGTGCCGCGAGCTGGTCAGCATATCCTCGCTCGCGTGCAGCGGCTGAGTTGGTGGCGGCAGCCAGCTCTTTCTTCGACTCTTCGCGCTGTGCGGCGAGTGCATCTTCCAGCTCCTTCTTCTCGCCTGGCCCAGCAAAATCACGTGCATTCAATACTCGACAAAATCAAGCATTGCAAAAAGAAATTCGGCAAAACAAAAGCAAAAAGGAGAACTCACGACTGAGCCGCTCTAGCTCGGCGCGCATGGTGTCCCTCTCCTGCTCCACCTGGACATAAGCCTTGGCGGAATCTGCCAAGGTGTGGTAGAAGGGCTGCGAGCAACGAGTTCAGCAAAAATTCAAACTTCACAGACCTACAACTAAACGGGTCAAGCAAAAAGCTCTTACGTGGTTCATCCACGGCTCAGGAGCCGCGACTGATGTCCCGATCTGGAGTTGCCGCCTTGGCTTCTCAACACAGCATCAGTGGCCATTGGCTGGGCAGCCTCGTTTCCAGTCGGTGCATAATTCGACTGCTCCAGGGTTGGAACATTTTCGACTGGAGGAGTCCCAGGCTGATTGTTTTCAGCGCTGTGGGCAACACAACAAAGCAAAAAGACGGTCAGCACAAATATGTGACAGCACAAAATTCTCATACTCAAAAACACATACCTGTGCTCCTCATCTTCCTCATCTTCGGAGTCGCCAAAAATTGGTCCCCCAAAGGCTGGGGTACCACTCGACTGAAGAGGAAGAGTTGAGCTTGTTGAGCACGCACGCAAAGGAGCGGCTTGGAAAACAGGTGGTGAGCCTGATTCCTCGTCATCCTCCAAGCCCTGCTCCCTCGCGGGTGAACTCACAGCAGAAGGCGCCTTCTTGGCCAGTCGACGCCGCTTCGGTGGCGCGGTATCGACTTCTTGGTCAGAGGTGGCCTTGTCTTCAGATTGGACCTCTTCTGCTGCTTCCTCCTCGACCTCCTCCACATGTGAATGGTGGCAGAAGGGATGGGCGACTGATCCCCTTTCGGGTCCACCACCTGTGCCTGAGTTTCTTCAGTCTCTCCATTTTCAGGCAGAGGAGGAAGGGAGGCAGCAGTCGAGTGACCCTGCATAGCACATATCACAAATTGCAAAGTCAGAATCAAAAAGCACATATCGTAGAACTACGAGTGGCAAACTATTAAACTACAGACATACCTCAAGCAAAGGGTTTTCCGTCCCGTATGGCATGACGGGCAATCGATGTTGCAAGGGTCGGCTGTCGTCAGGCTGGTGATGTGCGCACGTGCGTCACAAGCTCGTTCCTTGACAGTTCCTCTGGGCTCATTCGAGTGGAGTCACCCGCCCTCATACTCCCACATGGGTGCGCTCGGGCACGGAGTGGCCACACCCGCCTCTTCACAAAGGTGGCGATCAAATGGATGCCTGTGACCTTGTCCAGCATGCCTCCGATCCGAGCCAGCAAAGGGCTTGCCTCCTCCATTTCTTCGGCTGAGAGTTGGTGATCCCACGCCTTGGTCCTGGTGAAAGCAGCAGTCGAGAAAGGGGCGGCTGCGTCTGCTCGACAGTCGCATAAAACCACCCTTCCTCCAGCCTTGGCGGAGTCGACGGTCTTCAGGCGGAAGTAGCGGGTGTCGCTGCGCACCTGGATTCCACAGCCGCCAACGGGTAGGTGCGACCACCTCCTCTGTTCGGCCGTACCATGAAGATGGCTTTCCACAGCGCCCAGCTGGGTGCGACGCCGAGGAAGCACTCGCACAGCGTGATGAAACACGCGATATGCATAATACCATTTGGGGTGAGATCATGGATCTGCACCCCGTAGGCAAAAAGAAGACCACGAACGAAATCGTGGAGGGGAAGCGAAAAGCCCCTAGGCAAAAACTCCGCAAAACAAACACGCTCGTTGCGCGTGGTTCGGGAGTACCTCCTTGGGCGATGGCGCGCGGACGGCGAGCTGCTCCGCGGGTGGCAGATACCCCTGCTCGCGGAACTTGACCAAATGGGCGTCCTTGATGGTGGACTTCGCCCAGTCCCCGCTGCCTTCTTCAGCGCGGCGGATGCAGATGTACCCGCCACAGTCTTCTTGCCCTTGGCCGCATCGGTCGCGGCAGCGGCGGCGGCACCACGCTTGGAGCCTCCACCTTTCGCCATTGCAACGTGGATGAGGGTGGAGAAGAGAGCTTGGGCGCAGAGCAATGGAGGTGGGCGCGAGGAGGAAGATGAGACGAGGGGCGGCGCAAATAGGCAAATGGCAAGTAAAAAATTCTGCCAGCGCCGTCTCCACTATTTACCACAGATCGCAAACGATCGCAACCGTCAAAACAAAGGCATACGCTCCGCGCGAAATCTAGCCATACACGTGGCGGCCGCGGAAGGCAACCGTCGCAGGCCACTCCGCCCACTACGCACGGGAAACTAGGAAATCATCATCACGCCCCGTGAAAACCGCGCCAGAGCGGTCAAATCAAGTCCACGGCGCTATACTGGTCAGCTCTGCAAAAATGGGCCCACACAGAAGTGTCACGTCCCATCAGTCTTACCAGGCACGCCACCGCTTGTCAGAGATGGCAGTCGCAAAATGCGTCATTGCTGACGTTGTTTCATCCTTCAGAACTGGCATAAAAATCACTCGATGATATCTTCGGGTGGTCTCTCGCATAAGTCTCGGTTGGTTCTTTAGCAAAGATCATAAGCCAGTCGAAATTCTTTCGACTGCAGTATCATACTCCCATCGGGAGCGTATCAAAAAATTTCTTTGACTAAAATGTGCAGGGTAAAAGATTTTGAGATTATCCTCCATTGCAAGCAATAAAGCACAATCTCGGGGGCTACTCCCATCGGGAGCGCTGTCGCGCACCCGATAGAATAATGGCAAAAGTGTCAGTCGACGAAACATTCGACTAAGTTCATAAGCAAAATCACACTCAAAATATTCCCGAGTTGATCCGACGATCCTTGGATGCTGCATGCATAGTGCAAAGGTAAGACCCACCGATCAGTCGAGCTGGGCTAAGGACCGCTCCAGCAGCGTTATCCTTAAATTTTCCGTGTCAGCAGACATGATGAATTATCCCCGACGGACGCGTTGGGTTGATTCAAAATTATACTGCAGTTCGATTCCGTAAGACCTCAACGGCTGTTTCGAGTCTGTCCAGTTTGTTCCAGATTCGAGTCCGGGGACTCGAGTTTGATTGAAAGCTAGTATGGTTTTGCCACAAATGGTAGTTAACTGGCCCCGATCCGTCGTGTGTGCCGGGCCTGCTAAGCTAATATCCCTTGACTATCATAAGCAAAAACTCATAGTCGATGAAACACTCGACATAGCCAACATGTGCTATTTCATAAGAATTCTAAATACAGATGTAAAAAATATAACGTGCATGATGTATGAGTCCATGCCCGACTCTTCGAATCAGACAAGTACTCGGGGGCTACTGACATGGGTATGCCTATCGGGTACCCTACCATGAGGGTACCTGGTGCACGTATCGACTAGGCCCAACTATCAGAGCCTACATGAAGCCCATGAAGGGAGGCCCACGAAGATGGAGTATCCTCCAAGTTTGGCGAAGCAATAGTCGGTTTAGAGTTTCCTTACTTGTAAATCGAGTCGGTTACGAACACCCGAGACCCAGCCTATTATTTAAGGACTGGGAGGGCCATCGAACCAGACCACGTACTTTCAGAGCCACCAAAACCCTAGCGAGATCGACATCTCGCCGGGACTCTTGTAACCATCATATTCACAAAGCAATAACAGACAGGCAGGACGTAGGGGTGTTACCTCCACACGAGGGCCCTGAACCTGGGTAAAATCTTTGCCCTGCTTGTCAGCCGACGATACTTCCAGCTCTACCACGTTCTCTCCCCCATATTCATAACCTAGGGACCTTAACCATGGGTCTTGATGAGTCTACCCCTCGTCATACGCCATCTATCCTATAACCCGGTCTCCCACTAACATCATGAGACCGGTAAAATAGAAACCCTATCAAGATCATACATTTGCCTTGCGCATTCCACTTGAGTTAGATGGTGACGATCTTGACCTCTTCAAGTGGACCACCTTTCTTGATTGCGCTTTGCTTGGTGAAGACTCATATAATGCTCCCATACACCAAGATGGGAGTGCCTCTCTTAGGAACATCTTCACTTGACCATTATCTCCAAATGGGTTGAAAGCTTCAAGCATATGATATCTTCTATATGCCCATCTTGAACTTGCACATCTCAACCTTGATGACGATCACCACTTGACGTCATTGTCCATGAGCTATAAGAAATCTTCCTTTTGATGCAAGCCCATGGAGAGATACCTAACCCCAACAAAGGAATGCCACACACACATAATGGGTTAGTTCACAAAGCTATATGGACAAGTTCTTACCATACCATTTGATCACATGATCCCACAGGGTATATCATTTAGCTTTGTGTGTTGATCAACTTGAATCCATTCTTTGCACTTAGTCTTGATCAACCTTGTATCTTTTCATCTTCTTAATCATATCAAATATGTCCATTATAATCAGTGATCTGATAGCATACAACCTTGAATCCAACACACGGAGTTCAAGCGATGCCAATGGACATACCTACAAGAATAAATCAATACAAATATTAGTCCATAAGGATTGTCATTAATTACCAAACCACACATGGGCAACATGCACTTTCACCGGTACTACCGATGCGCGCGGTTTTCTGCTTACAACGGCCAGAAATTGGAGGAGGATATTTATAGGGGGTATTCTTCTCCAAGGAGACTAAGCTTCAAGCAATCTCTCTCCTCCATTAATGAAAGCTTCCTCCTCCTAGATATCCCTCACCAACCACTCAATCAAGCTCATAGTTGGGGAATCGAAGAAGGAGACCCAGATCTACATCTTCACCAAGCCGATTTACATTTCCCCCTCATTCACTTGAGGGACCATTTGCTAGGTTTCCATTGGGAAAACCTAGCCCCTTGTTGTACTCACTTGCTGTCTTTTGTGACATATTGTAGCCGTTCGAGAGCCCCCAATCCAGTTGTGGGTTGTGCCCTGGATTGTTGTTGTAAAGGCTCTGGACTCCGCCTTTAAGGTTTTCGATAGTTGAAGGTGAATCAATCCTTTGTTGTGCGGTTCATCGAGAAGAAGGTGAAGCATGTTGTGGCTGTTGAGTCAACCTTTGTGGTGGCTCACACCTCTCCAACGAGACGTACTCCCCTAAAAAAGGAGGAACTCGGGATTACATCCTTGTCTCCGCATGCTTTCACTTCGGTTACCTCTATCCTTGTTTACCGCCTTTACCTTGTGTATCTTGCTTAGTTGCTAGCTTGTCATATAGGTAAATCCACCGTAGTTGCATATCTAGAGAATTTACCTTTTGTGTCAAGCCTAATTTGAAAAAGTACTAAAATTGAAGTAGCACCTATTCACCCCCCCCCCTCTAGGTGTCATACGATCCTTTCAATTGGTATCAGAGCCTCGGCTCTCTTGTCGGGCTTAACCGCCTAAGAGAAGTATGACTTTGGGAGAGGTGCCCCCGGAAGGCCAAGGTACTCCGGCATCCATGGCTGATCTCAAACGATGGAAACATCATTGAGATCGTCCATGGATACCCAATTTAGTGAGATACGTGATTTGCTCACAAAACTCACTTGTACCAAGCCCCCTTCGGAGACTCTCCCAATAGGGGACCCCCTTAATTCCAACACGGGTGATTCCGAGGAAGAAAAGGGGGAAAATAAAGGGGATGAAGGAACCGAAACCGAAACCGATCATAAGAAATCTTCTTCATCCATACCCAAGCCGGTAGGTGGGAAGCCCGAGTACAATGAGGTCCCTCATTGGTACTCTCCCGACCCACCTATCCCTCATGCTCGCATAAACCCTTTAGGTCCTCCACCTAAGCTTAATGCATTGGCATTTACTAGTTGGCAACACTCAATGAGATCTCATGTCAACAGTGCCTCTATCGAGCTTTGGAGGATCATGCAAGTGGGATAGAAGGCCGTGGATCCAAACAACTTGACAAGAAGAGAAGTGGCGGATGCTCAACTCAATGCCACCGCTCTACACAAGCTTGAACTTGCCGTTGGAGAAAAGGGTCTTCATCACATTCAACATCTCACCACCACCAAAGAAGCTTGGGATTGTCTCTCCGAGGTGTTTCTTGGGAATGAGAGCATGAAGAGGAATAGATTTGATGCCTTGAGTAATGATGTCGAAGGTTTCTACATGCTTGATAGTGAAACTCATGAGGAGATGTACGGAAGACTCAAGATTCTTGCACAAGCCTTTTATAATGTCGGGGCAACCTATGTGGATGATGCTTGGATCAAGAGAAAGTATGTGAATGCTCTCATGCCCTTCAAGCCCGTTGACTTGAAGGCTCTACAAGGAAGACACAACTATCCTCAAATGTCATCTAATGAAGTTATGCAAGAAATGCAAGCCTTCAAGGTTGCCACCAAGAATGCTCAAGACAATCGTGCTAGGGCCATGGGATGAAACAAGATTCCTCTCTTGCTTTGAAGGCCAAAGTAGTAAACCAAGAAGAGGATGTGGAAGTTGGTGAATGCCCAAGGAACGTCCTTCCCGATGATCTCCAACAAGCCTACAGTGAACACTTGGCCCTTGCGTCAAGAGCATTTTGGCGTGACCCGGCCAAGGCAAAGGCTCAAGTTGATCAATAGAACAACCCAAGTGGGAAGGAGTTTGCATCCAAATCGAAGACATGCTTCAATTGTCATGACAAGTATCACTTCATCAAAGATTGTCCTTATGAGAATAGAGAAGAACATGGTGGAAGGCTTATACCCAAGGATCAATCAAAGATGTTTCAAAAGAAGCCTTACATCAAGAAAAGGTCATTCATCAAGAAGCCTTCAAGAATTGTGTTGTTGACTCAAGAAGAATATCCATCCGATGATTCCGAAGAAGAAGAAGAAACCACTCGTGAGGTGGCCGCATGGCTATCACCTCATCTTCATCACCTTCTCACTTTGAATCCCCCAATGAAACATCTCCAACAACACCGATCGTTGCCTCATGGCTAAAGCCACCGAAGTATCATCCTCCACCCCTAAGACTATGCGTGAAATGAATGATATTTCTAGTCTCGCAATTAAGAAAGAACTTGTTGCTTTCGATACTTTTGTGACTAACTTGCAAGGTGAAGCCAATAAGCATGTTGAGGATCTCATGAGTCAACTTGGTAAGGCCGAAGACCTCCTTGAGGTCAAATTTCAAATTGAGAGAGAGAGGACTCTATCACTATAGCATCTTTGAATGCTTCTCTTGAAGAAGAACAAGACTATAGGGTTACTCTCGAGAAGAGACTTGAGTCTCTTGATAGTACTAATGATGAAATAATTGCTAAAATCATTAAGGAGAGAGACCATGCATTGCCAAATATAAAGTGATTAAAAAGGAGAAAGCCGAATTTGTGGTTGCTAATGCTAGACTACATGGGGATATAGAGAGTTTGACAAGGTTCACAAGGCCTTGGAGAGTGAACACTCTACCCTAGTCAAGTCTCATGAGCAACTACAAACTCAACTTTCTAAATCTAATTCACCTAGCACCTCTACTCCCTCTTGTGATCATGCAAATGTTATTGAGAAAATGCTAGGTTGAAGGTTGAGCTTGCCAAGGCTACTAGTGCCAAGACCTCAATTCACAAAGGTAAAGAGAAGCTTGTTGCTCATGTGGTTGAGCAAAAGCAACAAAGAGGGAATGAGGGTCTTGGTTATGTAGCCAAGGCAAAGAAGAAGATGAGAAACAACAAGGAGAATAAGGCCAAGCCCGCACAAGCCAAGACTCCCATTGCGGGTGGTAATGCCACTAGGAGAAAGACCACTCTTAGTGACTTTGCAGAAAAAGCTAACCCTCACTACATTCTATATGTTGATTATTATGGTGATGTTTATGTAAAATATGTTGGTCTTATGATGGATATGTTGCTCGTGCTATTTGGGTTACCAAGACCCTTGTTGCTAACCAAAGAGGACCCATTGCAAGATGGGTACCTAAAATCAAGCAATGATTTCTTGTAGGACTATGCTTCCGGTGGGTAAAAATGGGTGGTCGATAGTGGATGCACAAGTCATATGACCGGAAGCAAGGAGATCATGACGGAGTTGAAACCAAATACAAATCATTCAACCGTCACTTATGGTGATAAGTTAAAAGCTGAGGTAAAGGGTCTCGGCAAGGTGGTAGTACCAAGGGACATCACCCTTGTGAATTTCATGCTTGTCGAGTCCCTCGGTTACAACTTAATGTCCGTTCGTGCACTTAATAAGATGAACTTTGATGTCCATTTTACTATTGATATGGTGGTACTCTTGAGGAGCAAGACTCTAAAGGTTGTTTTCGTTGGGTACGTTGAACATGAGTTGTTTGTGGTGAACTTTTCGGGGTCAACCAACACTCAAGCAATGTGCCTCTTCGGAAAGGCCGACGTGGGGTGGTTGTGGCATCACCGCTTGTCCATGTCAATATGAGAACTTTGCAAAGTCTTCACAAGGGTGGCCACATTCTTGGACTAAAAGAGAATGTTTCTTTTTCTAGAGATCGTTTTTGTAGGGCTTGTGTTGAAGGAAAGATGCATGATTCTCCCACTCAAGCAAGACCATCATCTCATCAAAGAGGATATTGTAACTTCTTCATGGTGATCTCTTTGGTGCCGTTCCTCAACCGAGTCTTGGTGGGAAGAAATATTGTTTGGTGATTATTGATGACTATTCAAGATTTACATGGGTTTATTTCTTCAAGTCGAAGAGTGAAACTCAACAAGCCGTCATCGACTTCTCCAATGAAGTTCAACGTCAACACAATGTTCCCATATTGCCCATTAGGAGTGACAATGGCTCCGAGTTCAAGAACTACACCTTAAATGAGTTTCTTAGTGAAGAGGGAATTCGTCATCAATATTCCGCTGCATATACCCCTCAACAAAATGGTGTAGTCGAGAGGAAGAACCGGACTCTCATGGATATGGCAGGGTCCATGTTGGCGGAGTTTAAATCTCCACTCTACTTGTGGGCCGAGGCCATCTCCACGGCGTGTCATTCATCAAACCGGCTATTCTTCCGCACTGGAAGAAAGGAAACTCCCTATGAGATGCGTACCGGCAACAATCCCAATGTCTCCTACTACCGAGTGTTTGGTTGTAAGTGTTTCTATAAGATCAATGTGTTCGTTTATCTAAGTTTGAGTATAAAGCTTTGGAGGGTATTTTTGTTGGTTATGGTGCCGGATCCCACACTTATAGAGTCTACGGCAAGGCCTCCGGGATTGTTGTGGAATCTTATAGTGTGGAGTTCGATGAAAATGATGGCTCCCAAGTGGCGCAATTTCATGTTTATGATGTAGATGATGAGGAACCTCAAGATGCAATAAGAAGGATGAGCGTTGGGTTCTTTTATCCAATCAAGATTCACCATGAGGCACCTCAAGAAGAGTCAAGTTCTATCCAAGTAGAGCCTTCTACATCAGATCTTCATACTCCCACCAATGGAGCCAATGATGCATCAACCCAAGAACAAGTTCAAGACCCTCCTCATGACCAAGTTGCTATGCAAGAACCAAGTACTCCTATTGTTAATGCTAGCCAAGGTCAAGACCAAGATCAATTTTCTCCTTCTATTGTTGAAGATGTGCACAATGATGATCAAGGTCAACTACGGGGACTCAAATGACCAAGATAATCAAGTGATACTTCCTCGCTCCAATGAGGATATCGAAACCCGTCATAAAGTAAGAGTTGCAAGAAACCTAGAAATAAAGAGTCATAAGCTTGAAGCAATTATTGGTGATTTAATCAGCAAGGTTACCACAAGGGGTCAATTAGCAAGCTTTAGTGAGCTTCAAGCACATATCTCCATGGTGGAACCAAAGAAAGTGTTTGAAGCTCTTGAAGACCCAGATTGGTTGGAAGCTGCTCATGAAGAGCTCAACAACTTCAAGCGCAACAAAGTGTGGAAACTAGTTGAGAAGCCAAAGGAGTGCCGCAATGTGATACGCCTCAAACGTATCTATAATTTTTGATGTTCCATGCTTGTTTTATACCAATTGCTACATGTTTTGCATCTACTTTATATCACTTTTATACATTTTTTGGGACTAACCTATTAACAAGATGCCGAAGTGCCAGTTCCTGTTTTCTGCTGTTTTTGTATTCCAGAAAAGCTAGTCTGGAAATATTCTCGGAATTGGACGAAACTACACGGGAGTCCCTATTTTACCAGAACACATCTGACGGACCAAAGAGGCGACGGAGAGGACCACGTGGGCCCCACACGTGGCCAGGGCGCGGGCCCCCTCTGCCGCCCCTGGGGTGGTGTGGGCCCCACGGGCCTCTCCAGCCGCCGCCTTTCGCCTACTTATTCCCCCCGACGCGAAAACCCTAAGTACCTGAGCAAATATCCACGAAAAGTTCCAGAGACGCCGCCGTCGTCAACCCTAGCTCGGGAGGGTTCAGAACCTCTTCCCGGCACCCTGCCGGAGAGGGGAATCGTCACCGGAGGCTTCTACATCGCCATGCCTGCCTCCGGAGTGATGCGTGAGTAGTTCATCCTTGGACTACGGGTCCATAGCAGTAGCTAGATGGTTGTCTCTCCACTTTGTGCCATCATGTTTAGATCTTGTGAGCTGCCCTACATGATCAAGATCATATTATTGTAATGCTACATGTTGTGTTTGCTGGGATCCGATGAATATTGAATATTATGTCAAGTTGATTATCAATCTATCTTATATGTTATTTAAGATCTTGCATGCTTTCCGTTACTCGTAGATGCTTTGGCCAAGTAGATGCTTGTAACTCCAAGAGAGAGTATTTATGCTAGATAGTGGGTTCATGTCTCCGTTTAACCTGGGACAGTGACAGAAAGTTCTAAGGTTGTGGATGTGCTGTTGCCACTAGGGATAACCTAACGATGCTATGTCCACGGCATATGTGTTTGTTTACATTACGCACTTTACTTAATGCAATTATCCGTTGCTTGCAACTTAATACCAACGGGGGACTCGGATGACAACCCGGCGGTGGATTATTAGTCATAGATGCTGTTGGATAACGATCTATGTATTATGTCGTAATGCCCAATTAAATATCATAGTAGTCAACATGTCATGTATATGCATTGTCATGCGCTCACTATTCGTCAATTGCCCAGCTGTAATTTGTTCACCCAACATGTTAGTTATCTTTTATGGAGAGACACCACTAGTGAACTGTGGACCCCGGTCCATTCTTTTACACTGATTAAACAACCACAAACTGCAAACTGTTCCTTTTTCATTCTCTGCAATTTAATACTCATTTTCCACACCATACGTTTAATCCTTTGTTTTCAGCAAGCCAGTGAGATTGACAACCTCACTGTTTCGTTGGGGCAAAGTAGTTTGATTGTGTTGTGTGCAGATTCCACGTCAACAGTCCAGACTCCCTGCGACAGCTATTTTTCTGGCGCCGTTGACAACCTTCTGAAGAGTTGCTGCTCCTACTGGTTCGATAACCTTGGTTTCTTTCTGAGGGAAAACTTGCTGCTGACTACATCATACCTTCCTCTTGGGGTCTCCCAACGAACGTGTGTTTCACGTCATCAAGCTATTTTTCTGGCGCCGTTGCCGGGGAGACAGCAGTCTTCTGCAAGGGGAGTTTCACGCTTCCAATCTCTTTACTTTGTTTTTGTCTTGCTTAGTTTATTTTATTTTATCTTGTTTGCTTTCAATTATCAAAAACACAAAAAAATTAGTTACTTGCATCTAGTTTACTTTCAAGTTATTTTCTGTACTGTTTTTATTTCTGCTAAAATGAGTACTCCTGAGAACACTAAGTTGTGTGATTTCACTAGCACGAACAACAATGATTTCATATGCACACCTATTGCTCCACCTGCTGCTTCAGCAGAATTTTATGAAATTAAACCTGCACTTTTAAATCTTGTTATGAAAGAGCAATTTTCTGGTGTTAGTACTGATGATGCTGCTGTTCACCTTAATAACTTTGTTGAACTTTGTGAAATGCAAAAGCTCAAGGAAGTAGATGGTGATATTATTAAACTGAAACTTTTTCCTTTCTCCTTGAGAGGACGTGCTAAAGAATGGTTGCTATCTTTGCCTAGAAATAGTATTGATTCATGGACTAAATGCAAAGATGCTTTTATTGGAAAATATTATCCTCCTGCTAAGATTATTTCTTTGAGAAGTAGCATAATGAATTTTAAGCAATTTGATAATGAACATGTTGCTCAAGCATGGGAGAGAATGAAATCATTGGTTAAAAATTGTCCCACTCATGGACTGACTACTTGGATGATCATCCAAACCTTCTATGCAGGATTAAATTTTTCTTCGAGGAATTTATTGGATTCGGCCGCTGGAGGTACCTTTATGTCCATCACTTTGGGTGCTGCAACAAAGCTTCTTGATGATATGATGATTAATTATTCTGAGTGGCACACCGAGAGAGCTCCAACAGGTAAGAAGGTAAATTCTGTTGAGGAAACCTCCTCCTTGAGTGCCAAAATTGATACTATTATGTCTATGCTTGCAAATGGTCAAACACATGTTGATCCAAATAATGTTCCTTTAGCTTCTTTGGTTGCTCAAGAAGAGCATGTTGATGTGAACTTCATTAAAAATAATAATTTCAACAACAATGCTTATAGGAATAATTTTGGTAATAGCAATTATAGGCCCTATCCTTCTAATAGTGGCAATGGTTATGGAGATTCCTATGGTAGAACAAGAATGCCTAGTGAGGAAAGGATGCTAGAAATTGAAAAGGCCACTAAATTTTTATGCAAAAGCAATATGAGCAAAACCAACTGTTTACTAGACTATGGATGAACAATCTGCTATGCTAAAAAATATAAGCCATCAACTTGAGAATTTGAATAGGGAGATTTCTGGTTTGCAAGGTAAAATTTCTCATGCTGAAACTTGTATTTCATTGATGTCTGAAACACAATCCTCTTTGATTAATAAGATGGCAGCTAAGCCCGAAACAATTGAGAGTAATACCTTTGCCGTAGCCAATGCTATACAAGTTAAAATTGATAACAATGTGAGGATGTTAGCTGAATTGCATGCTAGATGGGAAAGAGAGGATGAAATTGCTAGAAAGAACAATATTGCTAGAGTTTATACTATTACTACTTCTGAAAATGCTTCAAACTCAAGTGTTAACAAACCTCCTACCATTAATGGCAAGATAGTTGGTGTTGGTAATGTTTCCACTTCTATTGCAAAATGTCCTAAATTGCCTGATAACTCTGAAACTGTCCTTGATAAAGATGCTGAAATTTCTAGCAATAAGGAAGAGAATAATCCATTACTTTTGATGATAATGACTTTGATTTTGATGGTTGCAATATTTCTGAAGTAATTAAGTTCTTGCAAAAGCTAGCTAGAAGTCCTAATGCTAGTGCTATAAACATGGCTTTTACTAAACATATTACTAATGCTCTCATACAAGTTAGGGAAGAGAAATTAAAACATGAAGCTTCTATCCCTAGGAAGTTAGAAGATGGTTGGGAGCCCATCATTAAATTGAAATTGAATGACTTTGATTGCAATGCTTTGTGTGACCTTGGTGCTAGTATTTCTGTTATGCCTAAAAGATTATATGATATGCTTGATTTAGCACCTTTGGAAAATTGTTACTTGGATGTTCACCTTGTTGATTCTACTATTAAAAAACCTTTGGGAAGAATTGATGATGTTCTTATCATGGTTAACAACAATTATGTCCCCGTTGATTTTATTGTCTTGGATATTGAGTGCAATCCATCATGCCCTATTGTGTTGGGAAGACCTTTTCTTAGGACTGTAGGTGCTATTATTGATATGAAAGAAGGGAATATAAAATATCAATTTCCTCTCAAGAAAGGTATGGAACACTTTCCTAGGAAGAAGATTAAGCCACCTTATGATTCTATTGTTCGAACAAATTACAATGTTGATGCTTCTTCACTTGGTAATACTTGATGCATGCTTTGTGCCTAGCTAAAAGGCGTTAAAGAAAAGCGCTTATGGGAGGCAACCCATTTTATTTTTCTGCAATTTTTTTTTATTGAGTCAAGGAGTTTGTTTACTTCTGTAGCAACTCCTTTGTATCTTTATTTTCTCGCATTGTTGTGCCAAGAGTAGCCTCTAATGATAAGATGATGCTTAATTTTGATTGCTGCGCAGAAACAGATTTTTGCTGTTCACTGTACGAAATTCCTAAAATCACCAGATTGTTAAAAATCTGAAATTTTTGTGCGTAATCTTTATGAATGTCTGAAACTTTCATTAGTTCAGAGTTTCTCGATCTGAGCGTCGTAAGTGCCTCGAAAAAATTCGTCTTTGCGGACTGTTCTGTTTTAGACAGATTATGCCTTTTTATTTTTGCATTCTCTCTTTTACTAGTGTTGAGTGAAATTCTTTTTTGGGTGGAAGAGCTTCACATAACATCAGTGGCTGTAGCTAATGTTTAAAGTAACAAATCATATTGCGTCTTTACAGAACATGTGAATTTTTGATTATGCACTAACCCTCTAATGAGATCTACTTTGAGTTTGGTGTGACGGAAGTTTTCAAGGGTCAAGAGAGAAGGATGATATAATAGGATCAAGAAGAGTGAAGAGCTTAAGCTTGGGGAGGCTCCCATGGATCTCCCCAGCATATTTCAAGAAGACTCAAGCGTCTAAGCTTGGGGATGCCCAAGGCATCCCCTTCTTCATCGTCAAAATTATCAGGTCATCTCTAGTGAAACTATATTTTAATTCTTTCACATCATATGTGCTTTTCTTGGAGCGTCTGTGTGCTTTTATTTTCAGTATTGCACTTTTATTTTCAATAAAGCTTGACTGGACCCTAGCATTCTTGATTGGGAGAGAGACACGCTCCGCTTTTTCATGAGAATACTCCTATTCTTCACTTATATTTGTTGAGTATTCATATCTAGCGCTGTTCAGCTTTTAGCTCTTGTTTTCATGTATCTCTTGTCAGAGCTATTAGCTTTCTTTTGTAGAAAGTACTCTCTTGCTTCACTTATATTTGTTTGGAGAGTTGATGAAATAAATTGATTGGTGTTTGGTTGGTTCAGAAAATGTTGCATGTGGTAATTGGTATAAGGAAAAACTTGCTTAATCTTGTAGATCACTAAAATGGATAACTTGATGCTTGTCAATTGTTTTGAGTTAACAAGTAGATCATGATTAAATTGTGCATCACATGAGTTAAGCCTATTAGTGAAGAACTACCGTAAAGCTTGTTGAAAATTTGGTTTGCATCGGTGGTATCTCTAAGGTCTAGATATTTTCTAATAACAGGGTTTGGTTAACAAGGAAGACGGTATGAAGTCTTATAACGTTTGCAATATGTTTGTCATATAAAACTTGGTGTACGGGTTGATATTCTTGTTTGCTTACATAACCTTGCTAGCCTAAACTCTGTACTGAGAGGGAATGCTTCTCGTGCATCCAAATCCTTGAGCCAAAATCCATGCCATTTGTGTCCACCATAACTACCTATATGTGGTATTTCCTTGCCACTCCAAGTAAATTTTTCATGTGCTACCTTTAAATTATTCAAAATGTTATTATTCCCTTTTTGTGTCAATGTTTACTAGCTCATGAGGAATTAGTGTGGTTATTCTTTATTCTATTTGTCGAGTGGACTTTTACACCTGGACTAGTGGCATATACATCCGCTTATCCAATAACTTGCAAAAAGAGCTGGCAACGGGGTGCCCAGTCCCAATTAATTACAACTTTAACCAATTAATTCTCTTCACACTTTTGCCCTGATTCATCAGTAAGCAATGACAAACAGTGAAATACCTGAATGTGTGTAAACCAAAGAGAAAGAGGGATGATCTGCCTTGCTGGTAGAAATAACGTCCTTCATGGGAGCCGCTCTTAAAAGTCCGTTCGACAGGTAGAATACTGTTCTCACCCGCTACCATTCGTTGACAATTAACAAACACCTCTCAAAAATAGATACTCCTCCATGGTATGTGATTGATGGAAGGCACCCGAGGATTCGGTTAGCCATGGCTTGTGTTAGCAAGGTTGGGAGGAGTATCAAATATTTTATGCAATCTCTATATGCTTTCAAAAACCTAAAAGCTCTAGCACATGATTTAATCCCTGCTTCCCTCTGCGAAGGGCCTTTCTTTTACTTTTATGTTGAGTCAGTTTTCCTATTCTTTCTGTCTTCCACAAGCAAACACTAGTGTCAACTTTGTTACAACATGCGTTATATGCAATGTATTGGACTTGTTATACTACTTTGTGTTGACAATATCCATGAGATAAATATGTTGAAAGTTGAAGCAAATGCTGAAACTAAATTCTTCCTTTGTGTTGATTAAATACCTTTTATTAGAAACTATTGCTTTATGAGTTAACACTTATGCAAAACTGTTTGATGCTTGTCTCGAAAGTACTATTCATGAAAACGTTTAGCTTGTGTGATTCATTGTTTACTCATTATCTATTTGGTAGCAAATTATAGACCATTGACTTGGATCACTTCATTCATTTACATGTGCCTTGCAATATTATATGATCAAGATTATGATAGTAGCATGTCACCTCAAAAATTATTTGTTTTTATCGTTTACCTACTCGAGGACGAGTAGGAACTAAGCTTGGGGATGCTGATACGTCTCAAACGTATCTATAATTTTTGATGTTCCATGCTTGTTTTATACCAATTGCTACATGTTTTGCATCTACTTTATATCACTTTTATACATTTTTTGGGACTAACCTATTAACAAGATGCCGAAGTGCCAGTTCCTGTTTTCTGCTGTTTTTGTATTCCAGAAAAGCTAGTCTGGAAATATTCTCGGAATTGGACGAAACTACACGGGAGTACCTATTTTACCAGAACACATCTGACGGACCAAAGAGGCGACGGAGAGGAGCCATGATGACGTGAAACACACGTTCGTTGGGAGACCCCAAGAGGAAGGTATGATGTAGTCAGCAGCAAGTTTTCCCTCAGAAAGAAACCAAGGTTATCGAACCAGTAGGAGCAGCAACTCTTCAGAAGGTTGTCAACGGCGCCAGAAAAATAGCTGTGCAGGGAGTCTGGACTGTTGACGTGGAATCTGCACACAACACAATCAAACTACTTTGCCCCAACGAAACAGTGAGGTTGTCAATCTCACTGGCTTGCTGAAAACAAAGGATTAAACGTATGGTGTGGAAAATGAGTATTAAATTGCAGAGAATGAAAAAGGAACAGTTTGCAGTTTGTGGTTGTTTAATCAGTGTAAAAGAATGGACCGGGGTCCACAGTTCACTAGTGGTGTCTCTCCATAAAAGATAACTAACATGTTGGGTGAACAAATTACAGCTGGGCAATTGACGAATAGTGAGCGCATGACAATGCATATACATGACATGTTGACTACTATGATATTTAATTGGGCATTACGACATAATACATAGATCGTTATCCAACAGCATCTATGACTAATAATCCACCGCCGGGTTGTCATCCGAGTCCCCGTTGGTATTAAGTTGCAAGCAACGGATAATTGCATTAAGTAAAGTGCGTAATGTAAACAAACACATATGTCCGTGGACATAGCATCGTTAGGTTATCCCTAGTGGCAACAGCACATCCACAACCTTAGAACTTTCTGTCACTGTCCCAGGTTAAACGGAGACATGAACCCACTATCTAGCATAAATACTCTCTCTTGGAGTTACAAGCATCTACTTGGCCAAAGCATCTACGAGTAACGGAAAGCATGCAAGATCTTAAATAACATATAAGATAGATTGATAATCAACTTGACATAATATTCAATATTCATCGGATCCCAGCAAACACAACATGTAGCATTACAATAATATGATCTTGATCATGTAGGGCAGCTCACAAGATCTAAACATGATGGCACAAAGTGGAGAGACAACCATCTAGCTACTGCTATGGACCCGTAGTCCAAGGATGAACTACTCACGCATCACTCCGGAGGCAGGCATGGCGATGTAGAAGCCTCCGGTGACGATTCCCCTCTCCGGCAGGGTGCCGGGAAGAGGTTCTGAACCCTCCCGAGCTAGGGTTGACGACGGCGGCGTCTCTGGAACTTTTCGTGGATATTTGCTCAGGTACTTAGGGTTTTCGCGTCGGGGGGAATAAGTAGGCGAAAGGGCGGCGGCTGGAGAGGCCCGTGGGGCCCACACCACCCAGGGCGCGGCAGAGGGGGGCCGCGCCCTGGCCAGTGTGGGGCCCACGTGGCTCCTCTCCGTCGCCTCTTTGGTCCGTCAGATGTGTTCTGGTAAAATAGGGACTCCCGTGTAGTTTCGTCCAATTCCGAGAATATTTCCAGACTAGCTTTTCTGGAATACAAAAACAGCAGAAAACAGGAACTGGCACTTCGGCATCTTGTTAATAGGTTAGTCCCAAAAAATGTATAAAAGTGATATAAAGTAGATGCAAAACATGTAGCAATTGGTATAAAACAAGCATGGAACATCAAAAATTATAGATACGTTTGAGACGTATCAGCATCCCCAAGCTTAGTTCCTACTCGTCCTCGAGTAGGTAAACGATAAAAACAAGATAATTTTTGAGGTGACATGCTACTATCATAATCTTGATCATATAATATTGCAAGGCACATGTAAATGAATGAAGTGATCCAAGTCAATGGTCTATAATTTGCTATCAAATAGATAATGAGTAAACAATGAATCACACAAGCTAAACGTTTTCATGAATAGTACTTTCGAGACAAGCATCAAACAGTTTTGCATAAGTGTTAACTCATAAAGCAATAGTTTCTAATAAAAGGTATTTAATCAACACAAAGGAAGAATTTAGTTTCAGCATTTGCTTCAACTTTCAACATATTTATCTCATGGATATTGTCAACACAAAGTAGTATAACAAGTCCAATACATTGCATATAACGCATGTTGTAACAAAATTGACACTAGTGTTTGCTTGTGGAAGACAGAAAGAATAGGAAAACTGACTCAACATAAAAGTAAAAGAAAGGCCCTTCGCAGAGGGAAGCAGGGATTAAATCATGTGCTAGAGCTTTTAGGTTTTTGAAAGCATATAGAGATTGCATAAAATATTTGATACTCCTCCCAACCTTGCTAACACAAGCCATGGCTAACCGAATCCTCGGGTGCCTTCCATCAATCACATACCATGGAGGAGTATCTATTTTTGAGAGGTGTTTGTTAATTGTCAACGAATGGTAGCGGGTGAGAACAGTATTCTACCTGTCGAACGGACTTTTAAGAGCGGCTCCCATGAAGGACGTTATTTCTACCAGCAAGGCAGATCATCCCTCTTTCTCTTTGGTTTACACACATTCAGGTATTTCACTGTTTGTCATTGCTTACTGATGAATCAGGGCAAAAGTGTGAAGAGAATTAATTGGTTAAAGTTGTAATTAATTGGGACTGGGCACCCCGTTGCCAGCTCTTTTTGCAAGTTATTGGATAAGCGGATGTATATGCCACTAGTCCAGGTGTAAAAGTCCACTCGACAAATAGAATAAAGAATAACCACACTAATTCCTCATGAGCTAGTAAACATTGACACAAAAAGGGAATAATAACATTTTGAATAATTTAAAGGTAGCACATGAAAAATTTACTTGGAGTGGCAAGGAAATACCACATATAGGTAGTTATGGTGGACACAAATGGCATGGATTTTGGCTCAAGGATTTGGATGCACGAGAAGCATTCCCTCTCAGTACAGAGTTTAGGCTAGCAAGGTTATGTAAGCAAACAAGAATATCAACCCGTACACCAAGTTTTATATGACAAACATATTGCAAACGTTATAAGACTTCATACCGTCTTCCTTGTTAACCAAACCCTGTTATTAGAAAATATCTAGACCTTAGAGATACCACCGATGCAAACCAAATTTTCAACAAGCTTTACGGTAGTTCTTCACTAATAGGCTTAACTCATGTGATGCACAAATTTAATCATGATCTACTTGTTAACTCAAAACAATTGACAAGCATCAAGTTATCCATTTTAGTGATCTACAAGATTAAGCAAGTTTTTCCTTATACCAATTACCACATGCAACATTTTCTGAACCAACCAAACACCAATCAATTTATTTCATCAACTCTCCAAACAAATATAAGTGAAGCAAGAGAGTACTTTCTACAAAAGAAAGCTAATAGCTCTGACAAGAGATACATGAAAACAGAGCTAAAAGCTGAACAGCGCTAGATATGAATACTCAACAAATATAAGTGAAGAATAGGAGTATTCTCATGAAAAAGCGGAGCGTGTCTCTCTCCCAATCAAGAATGCTAGGGTCCAGTCAAGCTTTATTGAAAATAAAAGTGCAATACTGAAAATAAAAACACACAGACGCTCCAAGAAAAGCACATATGATGTGAAAGAATTAAAATATAGTTTCACTAGAGATGACCTGATAATTTTGACGATGAAGAAGGGGATGCCTTGGGCATCCCCAAGCTTAGACGCTTGAGTCTTCTTGAAATATGCTGGGGAGATCCATGGGAGCCTCCCCAAGCTTAAGCTCTTCACTCTTCTTGATCCTATTATATCATCCTTCTCTCTTGACCCTTGAAAACTTCCGTCACACCAAACTCAAAGTAGATCTCATTAGAGGGTTAGTGCATAAAAAAATTCACATGTTCTGTAAAGACGCAATATGATTTGTTACTTTAAACATTAGCTACAGCCACTGATGTTATGTGAAGCTCTTCCACCCAAAAAAGAATTTCACTCAACACTAGTAAAAGAGAGAATGCGAAAAATAAAAAGGCATAATCTGTCTAAAACAGAACAGTCCGCAAAGACGAATTTTTTCGAGGCACTTACGACGCTCAGATCGAGAAACTCTGAACTAATGAAAGTTTCAGACATTCATAAAGATTACGCACAAAAAATTTCAGATTTTTTTAACAATCTGGTGATTTTAGGAATTTCGTACAGTGAACAGCAAAAATCTGTTTCTGCGCAGCAATCAAAATTAAGCATCATCTTATCATTAGAGGCTACTCTTGGCACAACAATGCGAGAAAATAAAGATACAAAGGAGTTGCTACAGAAGTAAACAAACTCCTTGACTCAATAAAAGAAAAATTGCAGAAAAATAAAATGGGTTGCCTCCCATAAGCGCTTTTCTTTAACGCCTTTTAGCTAGGCACAAAGCATGCATCAAGTATTACCAAGTGAAGAAGCATCAACATTGAGGTCGGAAGTTTTCTCAACAATGCAATTTATCTTGTCTATATAAGTTTCGGAATTCCCTTTCTCAATACCTCTAGGCTCATCATTTCATCAAATGGGTTCTCAGGAACAATCCAATCAAAATTCTTTTCTAGTGCCTCCTGCATTCCTATAAGCTTAAAAGGTATAGGTATTTTAACTTCCCCCTCACCATTAGTTTCCTTAGTGTACTTGAGCCTCTTTTTCAAGTTTTTCAAGTGTATTAACAACGTCAATACATAACCAAGCATCTTGTATTTAATAAAAACTTTTCTAGCTTCCCTAGCAACATCACCAAATTCTTTAAGTAGGGTTTCTAAAACAAAATCTTTCTTTTCACCATCTTCAGTATCATGGAGTTTTAGAAACATGTGCTGCATTATGGGACTAAGGTTGACAAATCGAGCTTCCAACATGTGAACTAGAGAAGCTGTAGCAATTTCATAATTTGGAGCAAGTTCTACCAAGGATCTATCTTCAAAATCTTTAACCATACTAACATGATTCAAGCCACGTGGGCCCCACACGTGGCCAGGGCGCGGTTCCCCCCTCTGCCGCGCCCTGGGGTGGTGTGGGCCCCACGGGCCTCTCCAGCCGCCGCCCTTTCGCCTACTTATTCCCCCGACGCGATGTAACATCCCAAGTTTTTCAAACTTTTGAAAAATCAGAAAAATTAAAAACTTTTTGAAAACTATATATATTTTGTTTTGAAAATTCAAAATCATGCATGCATTCATCATTTTCTTATCTTGGTTGCATTTGAATTTTCAAAAGTTGGAATTATAATTCCACTTGAAAACATATTTCGGAAAATGTCATAAAAGGGCATATTATGCTCTATATAATATTTATGTTTTCTTAGGATTTATTTGCTCTATGTTAAATATGAGTTTTGTTTTGTTATTGGTCATTGGAAAAGTAAGTAAAATAACTAATTTCCAAATATCAACATTGGCGGTATTTTTATTTTGACTTTAATAAACCACAAATGATTTTTAATAAAACCCTATTTCAAAATTGACATAATAGTGTCAAATAAACCTTTTTGCAATATTTTAAATTTGAAGTGTGGAAATGTATTTTAAATCTTTCCTTATCTGGTATTTTCAAGATTTAAAGATTTTGAAGTAAAACTTTTATTTTGATATTTTAAATAAGTATTTGAATTTAAAATGATTTATCAAACTCTTATAAAACAAAATATTTTGTATAAACTTATTTTATTGAGTTATCATATTGAATGATATTACTCATATTTTGTTTTGGGTTTTAATTTAAGTTTAAAAGAATTTATAAAATCCTATTTTACAAAATGAACATAAAGGCTCAAATAATCCTTTATGCAATATTTGAAATTTTCAAATTCTGAAAGTTTGTAAAATTGAGTTTGAAAGTTTTAAAAGAAAGGTTTTGATTTTACAAATTTTTAGAAATTGGTTTGAGTTCATTTGGACTTTTAAAACAAAAGATATGAAAGAATTAGGAAAAACAGGAAAAAAAATTGATGACATCATGCTGACGTCATCATCGTCTTCAACTACGGACGGACGAAATTCCAGCCCGATACATCAAATCTTGCCGTTTCTTCCCGACTTGATTGCGGACGTTATAGTATCCCGAATCAAGCACCGTTTCTTCCTACTTAAAGCTCTCAAGATCCTCTTAATTTACCCTCTCCATCCCCTTCGAATCGTGCCCTCAGGCTGCCCAATTTCCTCGCCGGAGTTCGCTCGGCCACCGTCGTTTTTTCCATTTCCGGCGAGCACAGTAAGTCCCCGAGCCTTATACCGCGTCCATTCACTTCCCCGTGACCTCGCTCACCTCCCTAATCTCTCCGTTTATTTTTCTCGTAGCCGTAGCATCGATCCCGACCTCGACCGAAGTCGCCGTCGCAGCGCACGACTCCGGCCACGCCTCCACGGCGTTCCAGGACGCTCACGTCGCCTCCGTCGGGACCATATGCTCCGCCGCATCACGCCACACATCATCGTCGCCTCCTTCACCTCGGGAAGCCTCGGAACATCGAGCATGTCCACGGCCCGAGCCGCGCGGCCGTCTTCTCCGTCGACTCCGGCGAAGTCCAACGCCACGGTATGGTCAAACCTCTCCTGGTCGTCCGATCCTGCCTCTACGGTCGAGATTAGATCTCTTAATGTGAATCGGTACGGGTAGATCTAGGTCTTTAGATCCAGATCCAACAGCCCAGATCAGATCCATCCAGTCAACGGCCACGTCAGCGCCCAGTCAGTCGCCAGTCAGCGTCAAGTCAGCGGTGCGTCAGCGTCCACTCAGCACCTCGTCAGCATCCAGTCAGCAGAGCCAGCCAATCGGAGAGCGCCACGTGGCAAGCTTTAATTTCTGTTTTTTTTGTTTAAACAGATTTTTAACAAAACTTGTAAATTCAATATCTTGAGATCTGTTTGGCCAAATTTAATAAAGTTTATATATTTGAGATCCTCTGGACCAGTAGTTTATTTTGGATATGTTAGTTTTCTGTTTTGACAAGTTCAAAATTTTCAATTTTCAAATAGGTTGTTTGAGTATTTTTGACATAATTTTAGTTTAAAAATAGATTTTTGAGTGAATCCAATTGCATTGGATTTGTTTAGTTGCCCCTGTCCAGAAAGGCTGCTCCCATATTTTTGTTAAGTATTTTGTTCAACATTAGCTTCGAATTAATGTATATTACCTTTATGGAAATTATTTTGTTTAGTTGTTTTATTAAAATTATTTTATTTGCATTTTGACTTCATGCATAATTAAAACCAGAAAAGTTAGAATAGAATTTTCCTTGTGTTTTTCATAGCATCTCATGCATAGCATATTTTATTGTATTGTTATACATGTTTGTATGTTTATTTGTGGCTTGTTTTATGTGTTAGAATTTTCGGAGAGGACCGAGGACTTTTGCAACTACTACTCCTCTCCTTGTTGCTAAGGCAAGTGGCACACCCCCATAAATTTCCTAAGTATTTTCTATGCATGACTTAGAATTATTTCTTTATATGCATGTGTTGGATAGTATTGCTATGCTAAAACCACTATCTCCTTTTTACTAGTTGTGTCTAGAATCTTATGATAACTTAGTAGAATTATTGATGCTATGCAAATATGTTTTATTGAAAAGCTTAAATTCTACTAAGTTAAATGAACACCTGAGTGGATTTGGGCTTGATTGGCTGTTGAGAGTTGAGTGTTGTCCCTAGGGGTTATACCGATGGGATATTCACTTGTGGATTGCCACCCAGGAACAAAGGGACCAATGTTTTCTCTAAGTGATGATGCTTCTCGTGCAACCATTAGTCATATGGGCTCTGGCTAGATGGATTAAGTTGCGTGGACTTATCCCGACTTGACAGGTGGTGGTAGATGGTTAGAATGGGAGCGCGTCAAGTCTGTATGGGATGGGAAAATGCTTCTGAAAAGTCTCGTCTCAACCTTCTCCTTTTCCTTAGCACAAATTGAGTGTAGAGGATAGTTTGGGCTGGTTGAGTCTAATGGTGAAAGTGCACAACCTCTGCAGAGTTTTTAAAACTAAGTACTTAGCCGTGTCCCCGGTTACGGACAATTCTGAGCAGCTGATCAAGGATGTCAACGGAGGATCCCAACAACTTCTCAAGTAAAACTTTGAAGGGTGAACAAGAGTAAATGAGATAGTGGTTTTCATGCCATGGATGCCTCGATTAGAAGAAAATTGTTTTCAAAAGTGTTAGGAAAAATTAGCTTTCTGCAAAATGGCCTTGAACTCCACCAGCCAAATATGCATATAAGTTATTAGAGTTTTTCCACTAAGTGTCCACAGAGTGTCACTTGCCAGTTCCATTTTATATGGTTCTGACCCACCTTGTTGCAACATTTTTCCTGTTGCAGGATGTTCAGACGATGAGTGAGGTTTCGTATAAGGATTTCGAGTCTACAACCAACATGTTTTCGCCTGTGGCACATGAAGATGATGGAGACTCACTGCTACTTTTATTCCGCTGTGCTAAACTTTGTAAAATGCTAGCCTTGAGCTATGCAATTCGTAATGAAAACTGTAAGTCTGGATCATGCGATGTAATAAAATTTGACGCATTTGCATGGTATTCATGTTAGACTGTGTGTGCAAATGAATCGATCCAGGGTTTGCACTATACACAGGGATCTTGCCAATTTATAAGTGCAGGTCCGCTACACGCGAAAACCCTAAGTACCTGAGCAAATATCCACGAAAAGTTCCAGAGACGCCGCCGTCGTCAACCCTAGCTCGGGAGGGTTCAGAACCTCTTCCCGGCACCCTGCCGGAGAGGGGAATCATCACCAGAGGCTTCTACATCGCCATGCCTGCCTCCGGAGTGATGCGTGAGTAGTTCATCCTTGGACTACGGGTCCATAGCAGTAGCTAGATGGTTGTCTCTCCACTTTGTGCCATCATGTTTAGATCTTGTGTGCTGCCCTACATGATCAAGATCATATTATTGTAATGCTACATGTTGTGTTTGCTGGGATCCGATGAATATTGAATATTATGTCAAGTTGATTATCAATCTATCTTATATGTTATTTAAGATCTTGCATGCTTTCCGTTACTCGTAGATGCTTTGGCCAAGTAGATGCTTGTAACTCCAAGAGAGAGTATTTATGCTAGATAGTGGGTTCATGTCTCCGTTTAACCTGGGACAGTGACAGAAAGTTCTAAGGTTGTGGATGTGCTGTTGCCACTAGGGATAACCTAGCGATGCTATGTCCATGGACATATGTGTTTGTTCACATCACGTACTTTACTTAATGCAATTATCCGTTGCTTGCAACTTAATACCAACGGGGGACTCGGATGACAACCCGGCGGTGGATTATTAGTCATGGATGCTGTTGGATAACGATCTATGTATTATGTCGTAATGCCCAATTAAATATCATAGTAGTCAACATGTCATGTATATGCATTGTCATGCGCTCACTATTCGTCAATTGCCCAGCTGTAATTTGTTCACCCAACATGTTAGTTATCTTTTATGGAGAGACACCACTAGTGAACTGTGGACCCCGGTCCATTATTTTACACTGATTAAACAACCACAAACTGCAAACTGTTCCTTTTTCATTCTCTGCAATTTAATACTCATTTTCCACACCATACGTTTAATCCTTTGTTTTCAGCAAGCCAGTGAGATTGACAACCTCACTGTTTCATTGGGGCAAAGTAGTTTGATTGTGTTGTGTGCAGATTCCACGTCAACATTCCAGACTCCCTGCGACAGCTATTTTTCCGGCGCCATTGACAACCTTCTGAAGAGTTGCTGCTCCTACTGGTTCGATAACCTTGGGTTCTTTCTGAGGGAAAACTTGCTGCTGACTACATCATACCTTCCTCTTGGGGTCTCCCAACGAACGTGTGTTTCACGTCATCACAATGTTATAGGCACAAAATGGATATTCAAGAACAAGCAAGATGAACATGGAATGGTTGTGAGGAACAAGGCAAGATTGGTTGCACAAGGGTACTCTCAAGTTGAAGGCGTTGACTTTGGAGAGACTTATGCACCCGTGGCTCGCCTTGAGTCCATCCGTATCCTTCTTGCATATGCTTCACATCATAATTTCAACTTACAACAAATGGATGTGAAGAGTGCCTTTCTTAATGGTCCTTTAAAGGAGTTAGTATATGTTAAGCAACCACCGGGATTTGAGGACCCAAACTTTCCTAACCATGTCTACAAGCTTGATAAGGCGCTCTATGGACTTAAGCAAGCACCACGTGCGTGTTATGAGAACCTTAGAGAGTTGTTGTTAGACCATGGGTTTGAAGTGGGGCAAATCGATCCCACCCTCTTTACCAAGAGGGTTAAACGGGAGATTTTCATATGCCAACTTTATGTTGATGATAATATCTTTGGCTCATCTAACAAAGCTTTTAACGATGAATTTTCAAAGCTTATGATTGACAGGTTTGAGATGTCTATGATGGGAGAGTTGAAGTTCTTTCTTGGTTTTGAGATCAAGTAATTGAATGAATGGACTTTCATCTCTCAAGCCAAATATACCCAAGACATGCTCAAGAGATTTAAAATGCAAGATACTAAGGAGAAGCGGTTCCCTATGGATACCAAATGTCATCTGAAACTCAATCCAAAGGGTATAGATGTTGATCAAAAGGAATACCGCTCCACGATTGGTTCTTTGCTCTATCTTTGTGCATCTAGACCCGATATTGTGTTGAGTGTAGGGGTGTGTGCAAAGTACCAAGCCGCTCCTAAACAAAGCCACATGATGGCGGTCAAAAGAATCCTTTGATATTTGGTTTATACCCCAAGGTTTGGTTTGTGGTATCCAAAGGGCTCAAATTTCTCTCTTGCCGGGTACATGGACTCGAATTGGGCTGGTGATCATGATGATAGGAAATCAACTTATGGGGCATGCCAATTCCTTGGTAGGTCCTTGGTGAGTTGGTCTTCTAAGAAGCAAAATTGCATATCTCTTTCCACCGCCGAAGCTGAGTATGTGGCAGCCGCTAGTGCATGCACTCAATTGTTATGGATGAGGCAAACTTTAAAGGAATACGGTGTCCATTGTGACAAAGTGCCTCTTTTGTGTGACAATGAAAGTGCTATCAAGATTGCTCACAACCCGGTGCAACATTCAAGAATGAAGCATATTGAGATTCGTCATCATTTTATTCGAGATCATGTTGCCCGTGGAGATATTGAGCTAGGCTATATTCCCACCAAAGGCCAACTTGCCGATATATTCACGAAGCCACTTGATGAAGCAAGATTCACTTATTTGAGGAATGAGCTAAATATCGTGGATTCAAGGAGCTTGACTTGATTATCTTGCATACACACCTATATCTTGGCTATCTATTTGGTTTAGGTGTAGACATGGACATAGGGGGAGTGCGGTCCTGATACATTGGACTATCCTTCCCCTCATTATGCCAACATTAAGAACTCATTTGCTTCTCTATATTCGTTTTATGAATTGTGAGCTTAAAATGACGAGTTGTGGCAGTGAACCCAAGATACATCTTCGCGGTGTCACACCACACACTCATACATGGTGGCCTAGGCCACCGCCCTCTTCTTTGTGAAGAGTTGATTTTCTTTGGTTTTTATTGCCTATCTAGTGTTCTCATGGAAAACATGCTCAATTTGGTTTCTATGTTTGTTTGCTTCTTGCAAATTGAGTGTGAAGTACCATCTACAGTTTGAGTTTCTCAATCCTAAGCCTGTCTTATCCCATAAAACAACTTCTATCTTGCACAAGTTCAATTTCCACAAATTTCTGGAGTTTGGAGGAGGTCCCAGTAATACTACCGGGCACTTAATTTAAGCAGAGGTAACAATCTGCTCGAAAAAATTCAGGCCCCGGTAGTACCGAGCCACCCGCCCCGGTACAACCGGGTGTGCGGGTTTCGCAAAGTCAACATGCGGGCTGGGGCTGGGGGTTATTCCCATTCTTCCCCAACCCTTACGACATCATACCGCCCCCCTCCGTGCTCTGCTCCGGTCGCCGCCTCCGGCCGCCGGAATCCCGCAGTCCCCAGCCAAATCTGCTCCGTGGGAGTGATCCCCACCTCGATTTCCTCCAATGGCCTCCGGTATTTGCCCTTCGCATGCTTCATTTTGGTCTCAATTTGAACCTAGGGAAAATATAGGGCAAATCCTTGGTAGCTCCATGTTTTTGGTTAAAACTTGGTAGGATGATCTCCTTAGGCCTAGGATAGACTTTCCTCTAGTCTCTCGTGTGAATTGATAGTTTGTTTCTCGTCGATTTGAAGTTCGTCCATTCTGAATCGGGTCACCCGGTACTACCGGACGTTTGCCCGGTACTACGGGGCTGGTGCGGTACTACCGCCTGCTCAAATCCGAAAATACAAACTCTCCATTCATGTGTTAACTAGTTTTGTTCCTTCAATTCCTGAACTTGTGCACTTATCTACATTCCCTACCCTACCTATATGCTTTTCAAAGGTAGCCGTCGTGGTAGTAAGAATAAGAGGCTCATGGAGGAAGATCTTGAAGAAGAGGAAGTTTTGCCAACAAAGAGCATGCCCGTTCCCGTGCAAAGAAGCACTTGCCCGCACTGCTGCTCCCCCAAAGAAGCAAGTCCGTAAACCACTTCATCTTTGGAAGAATGATGACTATGAAAAACTCCGTGAAGAAAATCCTTATGAGACGGATAGGTCTCCTCTTGTGCGTCATCCTCACTTCCACACCAATGATCAAGAGTCTATCTACAAGGAGATCTATGTTCACAAGAAGTACAAGGTGGTTACCCAACATACTATTGACATTCCCTATATGAGAGAAGCAAGGCACAAGGGATATTTTGATGAATCACTTGCAATGTGTGAAGAGTTTGGGCTCATTGATATCATGAAGATCAACCAATCATACATTGAGTACTATATTGTCCAATTCTTTGCCATCGTGTACTTTGTCGATGATGATGCAAGGACTATCAAGTGGATGACCAAGGACACCTTGCTTTCTGCTACCATGAAGGAGTTTGGAGCTGTTTTAGGCTATGAGGATAATGGTGAGCTCTCACCTAGTGGTTGGAGGTGCCATGAAGAAAATCAGTCTAGCTCCAAGGACGTGCTTGAACCAATCACTATGGAAGGTGGAATTTGTGGCCAAACTGCTCATCTTGTTCGCCCCTTTGAGATCTTGCACCACATTTATCGAGAGATTATTGCACCTCGTGTGGGAAATTGGGATCAAGTCCATGGGTTTGTGTTTGATCTCCTCAAGCTCTCCAAGGACAACCAAGGAACCGGACAAAGACTTGATGTTATGGATTTTATTTGGAACGAGCTTTGGTCCACGGTCATCGATAGGAGAGCACCTATCTTTGGGCCATTTATCATGAAGCTTATTCATCGCAAGTGGTACCTAGAAAAGAATGGAGAAGATATCATGCAAGATGGTAGCCCAATCGTTTCTCACGAGGTGAAGCAACCTCGGATCAAGTCCCATGATCCTCCCAAGAAGAAGAAGCTTGACGCTGCGGCTGCTAGAGCTAGTGGGAGTGCAACACCACTTGAGGAACCCTCATGGTTCAAGAAGATGTAGATTAAGGCCAAGAGGGCTTTTTGCTTCAAGCTAGATCTTCAAGAACGCATGTATGAAGCCCATGTGTACCACAAGAAGGCTGCTGCACGTCAGAAGGCAATGATGGAGAAGATGGGTTTGCCGGTGTCTTCGGGATCCAAGGGTCAAATCACTCCCAAAGAAGAATGGGTCTCCAAGCATGGCTACTGGACTGATGATGATGCTTCTTCTCCACAGCCCGAGGGTCCTTCCTCTCCTACTCACGACGGTGGTGGAGTTTGACTCTCCATGGGACGCTTAGCATCGCACTTCTCCCTTTTTGGCATTTCGATGACAAAGGGGGGACTGTGTTCTATTAGGATCTTATCGTGGGGATTTGCATGGGAGGAACACAAGCTTTGAACTTTCATTTGATATTTATGCTTGTGTTCTATCTTTTATTTGGATATTTGCTTTGAACTCCTTGATGCATGGTGTAAGACGTGCAAAGATTATGTGATGCTTGTATTAAGACCTTTTAAGAACCTCTATGATATTTGTTGCCTTATCTAGTCCAAGTTATTTTTGCTCGATTCGTAAAACTGGGGGTTCTTTTGAATGTTGTGTGTTTTGCATTCAAACGCAAATATCTAAATAACGCACACATTTAGGGGGAGCCCGCTCTTTTGCAAATCTATTGTTGCTCCTAATTGTGTTGTCATCAAACACCAAAAAGGGGGAGATTGAAAGAGCATATCCATCCCCTAAGGTGTTTTGATGTTTGTTGACAACACGATTAGAGGACTAATGTATGTGCTAAAAGTGTGCAGGAATATATCTACTTTGAATGCACAGGTTTTGATTCAAATTGAAGAAGTGCTGGCTTTACTGCTTCAGTCGGTACTACCGGGCCCATCCCGGTACTACCGGGTGACCCCAGCATTTTACCGTGCGGCACTACCGCGGCCAGTACCGGGGCTAGTACCGCATCTCCGATGGGCGTTCTGATGTCGCCACATTTTATCCCGGTACTAGGCGCGGTAGTGGCGCTGTACTACCGCGAAGAAAGCACTATCGGACCGTGCGGTCCGGTACTACCGTTGCGGGTCAGCGCAAGGAAGCCTCGAGCAGTCTGCGAGTCAACGCGGCTCGGTACTACCGGGCTCGGCCCGGTTGAAAGGACAATGATGTCGCCTAGAGGGGGTGAATAGGCGATTAATTTTTTTCCAGTTTAGGCTTGGCAATTGCGGAATAAAACTAGGTGTTTAAATTAACAAGCCAACAACCTAAATATACTAGGTTCACCTATGTGCACCAACAACTTATGCTAAGCAAGACAAGTAACAAAGTGATAGCAATATAGAATACTTCAAGAACGAAGGAGGAGACCCGGATATACATCTTCACCAAGCCGATTTACATTTCCCCCTCATTCACTTGAGGGACCATTTGCTAGGGTTTCCATTGGGAAAACCTAGCCCCTTGTTGTACTCACTTGCTGTCTTTTGTGACATATTGTAGCCGTTCGGGAGCCCCCAATCCAGTTGCGGGTTGTGCCCCGGATTGCTGTTGTAAAGGCTCTGGACTCCGCCTTGAAGGTTTCCGATAGTTGAAGGTGAACCAATCCTTTGTGGTGCGGTTCACCGGAGAAGAAGGTGAAGCCTGGTGTGGCTGTTGAGCCAACCTTTGTGGTGGCTCACACCTCTCTAACGATACGTACTCCCCTAAAAAGGAGGAACTCGGGAATACATCCTTGTCTCCGCGTGCTTTCACTTCGGTTACCTCTATCCTTGTTTACCGCCTTTACCTTGTGTATCTTGCTTAGTGGCTAGCTTGTCATATAGGTAAATTCACCGTAGTTGCATATCTAGAGAATTTACCTTTTGTGTCAAGCGTAATTTGAAAAAGTACTAAAATTAAAGTAGCACCTATTCACCCCCTCTAGGTGTCATACGATTCTTTCAGTATTTAATCACTATCTCTGAAAGGTGCCTTGATTGCATCAAACGTCGCATCTTAAATAGTGTGACAATAAAGGTGTCGCATATCAGGTATCCGAAGGAATTGGTTGAGGCGTATGATCAAGAGCGGGATTTGCCAATTCACATAGCAGGATAGATATCTGGGCCCACTCGGTGAGATTGCATCAAAGAGCTTGCAAGCATGTGACTAGGTCACGAGGATGTAATATCACAGACGAGTAAAGATAGTATTGTCGGTAACGAGATCGAGCTAGGTATCGTGATACCGGAGATCGAGTCTCGGACAAACTAAGTATCGCCATGCAAAAGGTATGAGACTTGACGTTTAAGGTTCAGACGACAAGATATTCGTGGACGCACAAGGACTATCATGGGTTTCCAGATCCCGATGTTAGTCATTGATCGGAGAAATGTCTCGATCATGTCTGGAGTGATCCCGAACCGTAGGGTGGCACACTTAAGGGTAGACAACGGTTTAAATTAGATTGGATATCGAAGAGAAAATAGAGAAGGGTTCCAGAATGGTTCCGGGACATATCCGATGGAGTTCGGAGGGCGACGAAATGGTTTTCGGAGCGGGAATAAATTAGATAATATGTATTTAATATTAATTAATGTAATTAATGATTAAATTTATTTTATTTTAATTATTTTTGGATTTTTTAAAGGCAGCCCACCTAAATGGGCCTTGACCAAAGGGAAAAGGCCCATAGGGGGGAAAACTTCCCCCTTGGTGCGAATTGGGAGGGGCTACCCTAAGTGGGCTGAATGGGGCCCACCTAGGGCCGGCGCACCCCTTGGTGCGGCTGGCCATGTGGGAATAGTCCCACATGGCTAAGCCACCAAGGGTGACACCCCTCCCTCCTCCTTTATATAGGGTGCCCATTGCCTTTGGAAAATGCATCCTTCTTCTCTCTCATCTGTTTAAGACGTGACTCCGCAATTGGAGCTACGCACGGGTTGAGAAGTTCTCTCCACCATACGCACACCGCCGTGCTGCTAGATCCAAGTCTTCTGCTTCCGCTGCTTTGTTGGCTCGGAGCCCAGAGGTCGTCGTCTACACCGTACGTGTGTAGAGCTACGAGGTGCTGCACTTGCGGCATTTAGAGGAGTTTGTCTACACGACCTTGAGGTCGGCTACGTCGGCTTCATCGACAACGCTTGTGCGGGAGCGTAATCCCCGCTTTTTGGTCTACAAGGGTATGTACATCGATCTTCTCCGTTACTCTATATCTGCATAGTAATAGATTCTGGCTATTTAGGTTATCGTTGTTAGGAATTTTTTGTTTTCTGCATACGATCCCCTTCATCAGGATCATGTTCTCATCATCACGAAGGTATAAATTGTCAATTTTTTTCAAGAATGGATAGCCCAGGGCTCTACATCAAGTAATGCACATAACAAATTTAGTTTCATAGTTTGAAATTCAGAGTTTACATCTCAAGTGATCACATAGGGTGTATATGTACTTCAACCAATGAAATAAGAGGACCAAAAAGGGCTTATGCATCATTCAAGCGTCTAGTGTGCATTCAGCCTCCAGGCGGTTGCATTTAGAAGTCATATAGTCTCTCTATCCTCCACGAGCGATCACACATGTGGATCCAGTGTGTAACCATACGAATAACCTACAAGAAATGATCTTTTCCAATATTGTTAAAACAATATTGTTTCGACATTTCCATATGACCCAAACTAAAGCATACACCCCCACATGTATCAGCCAGAGAGGGGAGGAACGCTGATGACCAAAGTAGCACCCGCACAATGTTGTGACACAGACGGCGTGGACGACTGAGTTGGTGGTGAGGTCGTGCGACTGTAGCCCGTAGTACCACAGCGGCCCTGGAATAAGCTTGAGCCTGCAGCGTCAAGCAGCTCTTGAGGTGGCTATTGAAGAAGACTCCCTCATCCTTCTCTGGTTTAGGTCGCTGCTCACGATACCCGGGACCCGCCATTCGTAGATGTCCTGCTTCGTGAGTAGACCATCAACAAGGCCCTTTAGGTTGACTTGGTCATGGTGGCGGGTTGCAAGAGAACGACTCGATGGTATTCTCGTTGGGGGCCATCGCGATTAGAGAGAAGCGCGTGAGGAAGAATATGAACATAGAGAATAGGGGTAACTTTCTTGTGGACCAAACAACGACTAAAAGAAAAGAGAAAAAGATGTTTGTGACAAGTGTTGACGTCACCGCGAAAAGACCGAAGAGGCACCGATTTCTGGATGAACCTGGACACGACTCCATAACAATGACTCTGAGTAGGCAGAGCGAAACGTCCCAATGAGATCGAGCCGGCGTTGATTAAGTTCAAAGTAAGACCGGGCACTAGGTGTGCTGACTCAACGTATTACTGTTACTCGCTTGTTGATTGTTTTTCATGAGATACCAATGACACATACACTGTTTGACTTTTGGATTAAACTTATAGGCCTTATTTTAGAAACGGAGGGAGTATTATGGAACCCTTCGTTTTAAGAACCTTCCACAATATATTGTATAACATTCTAAAACCTTTCAAAACCTTTTAGAAGTATACAAATTTCGTGATTTGTAAAAAACGAAAATAAAATAATATCTGTTAATGGGCCGCATTTGGGCGGCCCATGTGAATAAGAGCAACCCACGAAAGGGGTACAAAAAGAAAAAGACAATTAAAAGCCTAATAACCACATTCTAAAAAGGTCCCTGCATTCGACTGGCCAGTGCCAAAAGAATCCAGAAAACACCAAATACCCTATCGCCCCTCCCCCGGCCCACCCTATTCCTTTGATCTTCCTCTTCTCGCCGCCGCGGCGGCTGCTCCTCCGACGAAGACCCCCGTGCCATCTTCGACCGAACCACACAACTTAGGAGGAGCTATTCTCTCTTAGACATCGCGCCCCTCATCTGCTCTACTGGACTGCTGCTGCGGAGTGGAGATCCATTGGGACTTTGGACTGAGATCTTTCGTTGGTGACGAACCTTAACTTACTTGAATTGTTCCGACATTTTTGCTGTGGTGTTTTATTTTTGCCATGATTAATCTAATCTAAACCCTCGTAATGGACGAATATTGGGTACCCCAACCCATCTAGCTTACTGACTGCGTTCTTGTCTTTGCTGCGTGCTGTAGTAGTAATAGCAGTTTGTTTTTCTTGAATTTTGGGGGCTCAGCTGATTCCTCACACCCCATGTTAGGTCCACCCTTAACTTCAACCGGTCTCCTTTCAGGCCAAGTTTGGACGAGTCCAATGTATCTTACATATTAACTGCTCTTCGTTTTCTCTCAGTTTGACTACATTGTCTGTCAGTAAACATGATATCGACATATAGTGCTATAGCCTAGTATCAAGATGCAAGCTTGTAACTACTCTTTGTCTGTTGTATATGTAGCATGTCGTGATGCCAGTATTTGTGGTAGAATGTCCTATTGGTTTGGTTGCTTTTGCATCAACAGAATATTGTCATGCCCACATTGTATATATATCGTTCATGCTCATGCAACCCTTCTCACACTGCCAACTAAAATGGATTCCTGGATCTTTCACCGGAGATAGGACCATTCTATCTGAATGATGCTGGGCTAGTTAATACGGTCCGTTTCGTAATGTCCATCAAATAAGAGTTTCCCTTAAGATGGGAGAATGCAAACTTATGATCACAAAGCGGCTAAAAGCCTGTCCAGTTACTAAGGAAAAAATTATAATTCTCTGAGCTATTTCAGCTATCGTCTTTTGGGCCGCCTCAACATCTAAGTATGTGATTTGGTTCTACTATTCCTAAACCTATCCGTGAATGCTATTTTCATGATCCAACATATACAATTGTTTGTACATAATCGGATTGCATTCTCCTGGTTGCAGGGAGTTTGTACATGATACATTCTTTTGGGTTTTATTATTAGAGTTATGAATGAGTAAAGAAACACGACTCATAGTGCAAATTCCCTAAAATACACTTCATTAGAAACATATATTCAACTCCATGGAAAAGAATGGTGAGATAGGGACATTTTACCCTCGTTGTCAAACATAAATTTCATCTTTTGTGTCTTCTGTTGTTCTGCCTGCGAACTTCTTGTGTAGAAGCATTTTGAGATCCATGCACACGATTATTTGCCATTAATAAAATGTGCCATTTAGTGGAGAATAGCATTGACATTCGTTTCGATGCTTAGCAGTATCACCTATATAGTGACCACTGACCAGCACCAAAACCAAGCTGTTATCGTAGCTTGTTACCCATATATTAGTCTTTGAATCTAAAGTTGTATTTTACAACCAGCGTGCTCTTTCTTTGTTGAAGACTCCCTGTGCCCATCTCTGTATTTAGCAATTGATGAGTTGAATTTGGGTAATTAACTCTTAGCTGTTTTCTATGTCAGATACTTAAAATTTTGTGTACCATCCAATTGGAGAAATGAGTACAGTATCTAATGTAAAATCTATTTATATTAATTCTTGCAAAGTCTTACTAGATTATATCTAAATTATCCTGGCTATATTAGATTGTTTGCTATGCTTAACTGTGAAATTAGACTATATGTTAATCTTTGCTAACTTGGTTCCATCCAGTTGTGGAAATTAGGCCAGTTTTTACTTTAACATTTATGTATATTGAGATATTAATAGCAGGCATGGGCAGTTCTTGCGGAGTTTTACTAAACCATATCGAACTTGTCCTTGTTGTGTGACTATTTGATATTCTTTGCTGAGAAATTAGACAATCTGTTTATGTCTTCTTACTCTCTGTAACATCTGATTCATTTTACTACATCTATCTTTTACTGTTTTCGTTTTACTACATCTATCTTTTACTGAGTCTCTGGCACTTCCATGGTTCCATAACTATTGATATGCATTCATTCTCTGTTTTGATGATTTTTTTCGAATTTAAGGCTTTATTGTTTTTGGCCCAAACGTTTGCATCTTTCTTTTTAACTTGATTATGCAACTATTGCATATTGCAAGTGTTAGACTACTTCGAACATTTCCAGGTTCCTCACTAATAAAAGTGGTGAAAGTACAGAAAACATTCATGCCCTACATGCTCAAGCACTTGAATTTACTTTTCATTTTGCCATGCCAGATACACAATATATGTGAAATTAGCTTTTGGAGATATGGTAGGGTCACATGATTTTGGAGAATGGAGATGATAAGCAGTGTTACAAGCAAAATGATACGGATAGAACCCAGAAGATGTAGAATAGTTCATTTTCCTTTCTTCTTTTAGATACAAATTCTATAGGTCATGGAAAAAGTTAAGTGCAGCTTCACTTGTTTTTGTCGTGATTTTCATAGCAAACTAGTACCAATCAGTGTTGTGTGTTTGAATAGAAATAAATTGTAAATGTAATTTCCTTATTATCTTGAACTGTTACTGAAAATATATGTAATTTTCTACCTTTATTTCTAGATCCCTTTTCCCAGCTTTGTGAAGAAAATGGCAAGGACTCCAAGAGACCGTAACCTATCGAGCCGGCGACTTAGGGCATCTCCTTCTACTGTACCTTCTTACTACAAGAAAGCAAAAAAGGAAGCCAAGCAAAATGAGTTGCAGTTAACCTCAGAGGAAAAGGACTGGAAACATGCCACTTGCCCAATATGCTTGGAGCGTCCACATGATGCTGTCCTCCTCCTGTGCTCGTCGCACAACAAAGGTTGTCGACCATACATGTGTGGTACCAACTATCAGCAGTCTAATTGTCTTGAACAGTTTAAAAATGCTTATCCGAAGGAGAAACCAGCACATGAAGTGTCAGCTGCAGTTGCAGCTGCTAGCAAGAAGCCAAAGGACATGGAGCTTGCTTGCCCTATCTGCCGCGGGGAAGTGAAAGGGTGGACGCTGGTTGAACCAGCCCGACAATTTCTCAACCGCAAGAGGATAACTTGCATCCATGAGGATTGCTCGTTCATTGGATCGTATAAGAAACTATGCAAGCATGTGAAGGCCAAACATCCATCATCCAAACCTCGTGAAGTTGACCCCGCACGTTTAGCTGAGTGGAAGGAGCTTGAAAGTCGAAAAGAGAGGCAGGATGCAATCAGCATAGTCAGAGGCTTGAATCCGGGATTTATTATTAGGGGAGACTACCTTATTGATCCCAATAGTGGCAGCAGCGACTTTGATATGGAAAGCTCTGATTGGAGTGATAGTTCTGACTCTTGCTTATTTTCTGATGATGGTGATATTATATTACCTGAAAGTGCTGGTATCAGAACATTACGGAGAGCAGTTCGCCGAGCTTATATGAGAAATGGGGCAAGAGCAAGGCAAAATGTCCCAACTGCAGCAGTTGGTAATTCTGGCATTCAGCGCAGTGGTTTAGCCAACCGTAGAAGGTTTCGGGTTGCTTCTGCTTGGGGACGAGCAAGATTTACAAATGACAGCTGAGATGTGGGAGCATTCCGTGCTTGCGCACGCTATCCATCTGCCTGGAAGCAATCATCAGTAGCATTATTATGAGATCTGTTCTGGTGGCACCAATATTCATGGAGTTCCTTTAGTTTGTTTCTTTTCTGGTCCGGTCATAGAGGGTGAGGTTTAAATGGAGGTTTTTTGTGATTTGTTGGGCCATCTTTCCTTTTCTCTGATGAATGCACTGCTGGCTAGATTTGTGAATGACGTTTCTTTTATTAGAAGCAGGGTATGTTATATAAACAAAAGGACGGTTTTGCTGTTGGTGTTACTGTGCTAGGAAAAGTGGAAAACACAATCCAACTCCTGGTGAACTTCTGTTCAAAGTTAAGTCAGACACTTACGTTATATGTTTTCAGGTTGTCCAGTGGATGTAATGCTCGACTTAAATTTCGAGCCGTCAGGTGATCTTGAATCTCATCGTGTACTGGCTCGAGGTTCTGTTGATCCGACTTGTTAGAGTTGATCGCAATTTCGCAGGCAGTTCTGCCAGTAATTGGTATTCCATCCCATATCGCTCTCATCATGTCCAGTTTGCATCATGAGGCAGGATGTCAAGAAGCCAAATACTAACACGGTTGCATCTGGAACATTGGGTAACTTAACTATCTGTGTTCAGTTGGTTGCAGTCTACATGGTAACATGACAGTAGCACGAACAGGGATAAGAGCTGTATGGATCATACACACGCGCGCATGGACATAGCCGCACTCATGATATACCGATGGTCTTCCCGAGCAGCCACATGACTAGGGAGAACTCGATCATGAAGAGCGCGTGTAGCCAGGTCCGGTCGACGACGAAGCCGAACACCGTGATGCCGGCGCGGTTGTTCTCCAGGTAGGTTACTGAAAACGCCATGACCAGCTACAGTGATGAGTACGGCAAAATCATAGTACGATACATGGTGGGTGCGTGCGTGCGTGCGTGCTTACCTAGCGCCTGCCTCTTCTGGTAGGAGATGTGGGTGGCCTGGAAAGACGTGAACTTGGAGGTGTCCTCGAGGCTGTCCTCGCTCGGGGATGTCTCGTCGTCGTCGGACTCGTCGCCTGAGGAGATGCTCAGGGGTGCCTGCTGCTGTTGCTGCAGGCACGCCTTGCCGGGCGTCCTGGGGTTCTCCTGGTCACTAGGGCAGTCCAGGGCGTTGATGGTTGCGTCGGCGTGCCACGCCGCGGCGATGCTGGTGATGGCCTGCGTCTTGTGCGTGATCTTGGCCGCGCTGTGCAGGCAGATGAGCAGTCCGGCGACGAGGCTTAGGGAGCAGAGCTGCAGAAAACGGGCGCACGAGAGAGAGTCGGTTCATTATCGTGTCGAATTAATTAAGAAACGACTGAGATAGTACTAGGACATGAGTAGCACCGGGGGAAGGGAACGCGTTGGACACTTACCGCGAGCTCGCCGGCGGTGGCGATGTTGACCTGCGCGCGGGGCCTGGTGGCGGCAAGAAGCGCGGCGAACTGGCTGGCCGTGACGAGGAGGAGGCAGTAGAGTATGAACCTCCGGTACCGGTGGCTGATCCGTCGGAGCTGGTCACGGATGCGGCGGTGCTCCCTCAGCACCTCCGCAACGTCGGCGCACTGGCCGAAGTCCCGCGCGAAGCCCGTCATCCGCAGGATCTGCAGGTAGCAAATGATCCGGAACAGCACGCACACCATGAAGAACATGGCCGTGCGGTACATCCACGACGCCATCTCCAGCGCGCACGCCGCGGCCGACCAGTACCACGCCGACGGGAAGGGCCGGTTGGCGCAGTACCAGAACACCTTGTATGCGGCGTCAGCGAGGAAGCAGGGGAGGACGAAACAGGCGAGGAGGCGGAAGGAGCCCGCGAGCTGCACGATGTACCCGGCGCGCACGTCCTGAGAGTCGTGGCGGAGGCGGTCCAGGTAGAGGAGCCGCCTGAGGCCGCGGCGGCGGACGAGGGAGGTGAGCGTGAGGTAGGCGAGCGCGGCGGAGAGCGTGAGCGAGGCCTGCACCTGCGTGTCGTAGGCGCGGCGGCGCGGCATGGCGACGCGCGCGGCGACGGGCACGGCCACCGCGAGCAGCGCGAAGACGAGCCACGAGGCCGCGGCGCTGCCGCCGTCGGAGTGGTCGACGCACATCCACTTGAGGCAGGACCGGAAGCTTCGGAGCTCGTCGCGCGCGTGCGACATGGACCGCTGGTACGAGCCCCTGCGCCGGAGCAGCGGCACCGACGCGGCCGTCGGCGACGACGGCGGCGAAGCGTCCCCGGCCATCGATCGCTGCGCGCTGGGTTCCCGCCCTCGTGCCCCTACGTTCTTGGCCCCTTCTTTGGTTTTTACTGGCCGCCCTGGCGTTTAGGGAGGGTAATGAGCTAGCAAAGATCTTTCCTTATGATTTACAGAATGATAGAAATGCATGCAAACTAGGATAGAAACGAAGGAGGGGCCGGATTTACGTGTATATATAATCCGCCAATCTCTAATTTGGCAGGCTGTGAATGATACGTACGAACTTTGCCATGTTTCTTGCCCGTTTCTTCTTTCTGTTAGTGATTTCCAGCGCACACTATTCAGTAGCTCAGTACTAGACTACATGTTTCATGGCCCCTTATCCGACTTTCCGATGTCTTTACTCATGAGACTTTCATTATGTGGCGGTAATGTCGGATACGGAAAGCAGCGTATCTCGTGTCTCACACCTGTTGTTGGAGGTGGACAGCGAACGGTATCACAGACTCACAGCAACAGAGATTTTCGGATTCTAATAACAAAGTACTCCCTCCGTTCTAAATTACTGGACACATATTTATCCAGACACGGATGTATCTAGACACTAAATAAATAAGCACAAATACATCCGTTTTTAGAGAGTGTAAGTCATTTAATTTGCAACGGATGGAGTAACTAGTTGCGACGGTGTGGAAAAGGGACTGATCGGTGCTTTAAGGTTCATTTTGACTGAGCAGTGACACCTTCCACGTGTGATCATTTTTTCAGCTTCATTTTCCTTTTTACATTCCTCTTTCAATTTTTTTGCGAGATTAGTTCCATAATATTCATCAACTATCAAGCCAGTACAAAGAACACAAAAAGTAACAAAAATTACATCTAGATCTGTAAACCACCTAGTGGCGACTACAAGTATTCGAGCAAGCCGAAAGCGCGCGGCTGTCATCGCGCCTCGCTCACCCGAAGCCAGGCAAACTTTGTTGTACTAGACATTTGGGAATTCGCCGTGTTAAGGACCTGCAAGACCAATGCACAAGACGAGAGAAGATAAGCGTAGATCGGAATGATACAGGCTGTAGACACACGAACACGGAATCCAAACATATCTGCCAAAGAAAAACGTTGACCGAATCGCACGAGATCCGCCAAAGATACACCTCCACACGCCCTCCGACAATACAAGATGCAATGCCAGAACGGGGGACTAGGCGGGGAGAACCTTATATCAGCGAGCTGTCGTCTCACCTTTCTAATAGAACACAAAACCTGACAAAACACAATAAAACACCTAAAAACGATCCCTTACGCCGACGAAGAGCCGGATCCACCATGTCTCCATAGCCCTAAAGGCCACGGGAGACGAGCAACTTGTGCTTGCGCCCGTGGCTTGGCTGTTGAAGTCTGAACCAAGGTCTTGGTCTGAACTACCCGAAGTCCCGCACGCCAACCTCGTTCCCGCGAACATGAACAATTTGAAGGCAACCGAGGGAGAGTAGTGCTCATTTCGTTTGGGAGACCGCATACCACAGGGTGATGCTATTTCCTTCCGTCGATGCTGGGGAAAAAGTTTTTTCCTACGTTGGTTCAGGCCCACGGACACACTCAGGCCTAATTTCCTTTTCCGTATGTGGCTGAACAGTATCGACGCGATTGCCCCAAGGCAGTGGTTGGGCCCGATTGCAAAATCGGCCATTCTCTGTTGCCCCCTAACTGGATCAGGTTCGGTCCTGTAAGACGTTCGTTCTGTGCCTTCTGTAGCTAGATAGTGCCACTTGGCACGTCGTACAGTACGTTACTACTGGACAAGATGAAAGTAGAAATTTGTTAACTGACTGAAAGAGCGACAGTGAGACGATGCTACCGCTTTCTTTGTTTGTGGTAATAACGACGAGTCCATGACACCATCAAATCAAGCACCAGTGATATGCGGTCTCCTTGACAATATCTTTTGTTCTAAATGGTAACCAGCGTCGGAGCCCACATTTTCTGATAAAAGGAATATAGTGATACCAAGCATATATCAATTACACTCAGTCTTTACAACAACATAATGTTAAGAGCTGGTCGAGACATTAAGGATGCACACAGCTCAAGGAAAGAGAAAGAAAATAAAAGAAAAAAATCCAACCACCAAAGGTCACACCCGTATTTTAAGAAAAGCTTCTCTAATAACGACGCCTCCAATAAGGTAACTGTGCACAAACACCACCGTCGTCTGATCATAGATCAAGAGTTTTCACCCTGAACAAAGTAACTCCAGACAATGCCTTCGACAAGGAGAAAAATACAGATTCGCCACTGCCAGGTACAAACAGTGAGAGTCAGACTTAAAGTTTTCACACCGGAAGTCGAAACTTTATGCCTAAGGAGCATCACCAAGAAGAAATCACCCCGTGTTGCCGGCCCACTTGTCGGAGCCCAAAAACTAAGCATTGGGTTCATCTATGTTAACAATTTAACATGCAAGGTGAAACTAACTGATACAAGGTGCTAATAAGCTATTTAGTCTGCATTCATAAAAAAAGTAACTATTTAGGCTGGATTACATGCTGGCTCCACCACTGAATGACACTTAAGCAAAATTTCAGCCTTCGTGTTTCCCAAAAAACCTTTCAGCCAGATTGGACTCCTCTTCAAAAACGTCGCACTGAAACTAAAAGGCTTTCTGAAACCTCAGAGGTTCTAAAAATCTCCGCCATGAACCTTGCCAAAAAATTCTAAGTCTTTTGAAACAAGCCATTATCAAATGGTGTTTTTCAATATAAGATTCTTAGAATACGCCAACTGATATGGCGATTTTCAATCTCAGAGTCTCTAAGATTGTCAGAATCGACAACTCAAATGCTCTAAAAATGAAAACGCCATATCAAATGGCTTATCAAATGACTTAGGTTTTTTTTCGTGTCGTAACATCAGACAAGCCAAAGTGAATGACGTAGTCTGAAATTTTCAGAACATCTAGGTTGTCAGAAATATCTTTTAATGTGCATTTTTGGAGAGGGGGCATATTGGCTGAAAGTTTTAACTGATTATTAATGGCTGAAAGTTTAATGGCCGTTTAGCACTAAAGATACCCATAGACATCAAGCTGGCCGGATACTCCATCGTACATTGGTTGGCGAAGTGACAGTACCACACTCCACCAGCCTGCTCTGCTCTAGCACTAGCGGCTTGCCGAAAAAGGAAACATGAAAAGAAATGGAAAGAAACCCACCGAAAAGCATAGGGGGAAGCTTGCTAAAGCTGTTGACCGCTACAGCTGCTTGATTGAATGATTGGCACGCTGGAGGGCCGGCCACATGACGGCCACCACACCAGCTCCATCGGAAGCCCGTTCGAGCTTTGCTTCGTTAGGTTCGTCTGTTTCCTCTTTAATCATTTTGAAGCGATCAGAGTAGGCGGCTGCTAATCAAGATTAGGCATGGGGATATGAAACACGTGTCGCTTTTTGCTACTCTTTAGTTTCTTTTTAGTTTCTGAGCCCACCTCGCAAACTTTGATAGTGGAACCCGGCTTCATCTCCAAGTCGTGTGAAAAAAAAACACGTGCCGTTGTGCTCCGTGAGCTGAACCTCTCACTCAAGCAGAGGCAAGCAAGTGCTATGCATCGGAATTTTGGTTTCCAGTGGAGCTCTGTTGTCTAACAAGTAACAACAACGAAAACGGATTTCTCCAAAACTCATATGACGCACAAACCGTATCTCGGCCTGTCCGTTTCCGTGATTGAACGGTCGAGATTTGATGTTGAATATTCAACACGCTCAACGGCAAATCTGAACCAAATGGATGGCCGAGATACGGGTTGTGCGCCCTGAGAAGCTCATAACCGAACAACAACACATTCTAACAGGAATTCTAGAAATCAAAGATTGGACTTTGAGTTCCTGGGATATATCCTCATAAGTTTCTGGATTCATATGACGACGACAGCGTGTGCTTCTGTAATTATGACATAAGTAGGATTCACTTAATGGCGACTGCGAACGATCATTGGCGCCTACAATTCAATAAGCGGTTACTTCACGTTTGTAACTTTGACAAGATAGCTGATCCATAGGTAAAGAAAAAGCAGCATGTTGGAGATGCCAAGTTGCTGCTGGTTAGGGGACAGCATGATCCTGCTCTACATCCTAAAGCTAAGCTATAGCTTAATCAGCTACTTACACCCTCTTTTCCGAGGCTTAAAAACTGCTTAATCACACAACCAAAAGGCGGCGCCTTTGATCGCTTTACAACCGTGCTCGGTCCTCTTGCAGTGCCGGCCATGCATCTTGCTACTACTACCCTAACGCGTTCGCACAATTGCAGTTGCGCAACGAGACAACAAGCTGCGGCGCGAGGTGACGGAGTAGCCATGCAGTTTTTCTCGGGCCGGAGCAAGCTAAAGAATGGCGGCGGGAAGAACCAAGCCGACGCCACCACGGCGAAGGCTAAGCACAAGGACGGAAGGTGCCGCGCGCTGTGCTGCGGCGCGTCCAGGATCAGCGTGTCCTCGTCGGCGTCGTGCTCGTCCTTCGACGCGGCGCCGGAGACGACGACGCGCGGCCGCCTGTCCGACGACCTCGCCCACGGGATGGTCCAGGCGAGGCTGCAGTCCATCATCGACGCAGCCGTATCCAACGGCCGATCGTCGGCGGCGCGTCGCGGGACGTTGCTCGTGGATCAGCGCCGTCGCTGGCCGTGCAGCTGCTCGTGCGCCAGCGGCGGTGTCTGCTACGAGCAGAAGAGCGCTCCCAAGCCGCGCCGCGAGAGGAAGCCGTGCGTCGTGCTGGTGGCCGTGGACAAGAGGACCTACGAGCCCCGGGAGGAGTTCCGGCGGTCGATCGCGGAGGTGATCGCGGCGAAGCGGATGGCCGAGCCGGCGGAGCTGCGGGCGCTGCTCAACTGCTACGTGTCCGTGAACGCGCGCGAGCACCGCGCCGCCATCCTCGACGCCTTCCACGAGGTGTGCTCCGGCCTGTTCTCCTGCAAGGGCTGAAGAGGCTTTTACTGTCGTCCATGTGCGTGTGATCGTATCAGCGTGATAAGCAGGATCTTCCCTCTAGTTTGTTCAGCAGTGCAGCTAAACACACTTTCAATAATGTGCCAAGTCTCAAGCACAGCGTGCCCATCTTGGGCAATTTACCTCGTGTATATATTTTGCTAGCTGTTATGTTGATTCCAACTTATCCTGAGTTCAGTTCAGATGTAGATTTCGGAATAAGTACAATGTCAATATAGAGATTGTTTTTATTTTAAAGACTATTGTTCCCGCATCTGCATCGAGGTGATGCACACAATCTGCATCTACTGAATTCAGCCCACATTGTACTGTTGCCAAAGAAAGAAGGGGCTGCAAATGTGCATGACTATCGGCATGTTAGTCTCATCCACATTATTGTAAAGATTGCATGCAAGGTTCTGGCGGTTCGGTTGGGACCTAAGTTCAAAAAGTTGGTGTCTACTAATCAGAGTGCTTTTGTGAAGACAAGATCTATCCAAGATAATTTTTTGTATGTAAAAAATGTGATCAAAGAAGCCCATGGAAGATGCCTTTATTGTTCCTAAAACTGGGGAAATCCATATCGGCTCATAGTTGCAGATGCACCCACTGCTCAAAAAATATATTTCAAAATGTCAAAAATTTGAAAATAAAAATTTCGGATATAATATAAGACATTTTATGTTAGGACAAAAAGTTTCACGAAGAAAAGACATTTTATGTGACCTCTACAAAAAAGACAAATCCGAACGCTTAAAAATGATTTTGTACGAGACATTTTTTTGTCTTTTTTTGCAGAGGTCAAAAAAATGTTTTTTCTCCATGAAACTTTTTGTGCTCACACAAAATGTCCTGGTGTATATACGAATTTTTTCTAGATTTTGTTGACATTTTGGAAAAAAATAAAAAATGTTTTACATCACGGTGCAGATGCACCCATGACCCAAAACGCCGTGTCCCTAAAACTGGACATTCTGAAGGCTTTCAATGCACTGCATAAAAATGTTTTTTCTCCATGAAACTTTTTGTGCTCACACAAAATGTCCTGATGTATATACGAAATTTTTTCTGGATTTTGTTGACATTTTGGAAAAAAATAAAAAATGTTTTACATAACGGGTTCTGATGCACCCATGACCCAAAACGCCATATCCCTAAAACTGGACAATCTGAAGGCTTTCAATGCACTGCATTGGAATTACATTTGGAGTTGTTGAAGGGGTTTGGTTTTGGGCAGCACTGGTGTGATATTGTTTCGCTGCTGCTTGCGACTTCATCGTCAAAGATCTTGCTCAATGGAATCCCTGGTAGGAAGCCGGTGCATAAGAGGGTCCTCCAATAGGGTGATCCGCTCTACTGTTCATTCTTATGATGTAGCCGCTGCAGAAATTCTCCTCTTTGGGGTTTCATTCTGCTTGAACTAGAACAACCAGTTTCTGCGCAGATGATGCAACGTTGTTTCTGAACCCATTAAAGCAAGATATGATTGTCGTTCAACGCATTCTTCACACTTTTAGGGAGATGTCAGGCCTGAAGGCGAATCTGATCAAATGTATTGTTTATCCAATTCAATGCAACAACTTGGATATCTCTGAGGTGTTGCATGAGTTTGGCGCTCTTTTGGACTGAACGAAAGACAAAGTTTGATCTGCAAAGGCTCGTGGACAATATTGCAAGCAAGCTAAAACCTTGGAAGGGGAAGCTCACGACAAGGATTGGACAGCTGATTCTCATTAACTCTGTCTTAAATTTGTCCTTGACTCACTTCCTTACCAGGTTCTATCTCACTCCATGGGCTATAAAGAAGATTGATAAAATTCGGAGAGGATTTTGTGGAAGGGTATCAAGGATTTGACCATGTATGTCCGTGCTCTTCGCCTTCGTGGCCGTGGTACTCTTGGGAGGACGCTGATCGTCCATGGAAGGGAATGGAGGTGCCATGTGACGCCATGGATCGAAGCCTTTTTGTGGCCTATACAAAGATATCCGTGGGCAATGGACAAAAGAACAAGTTTTGGACTAACATATGGCTCCATGGTATAGCTCAGATCGAGATGGCTCCCCTGCTTGCAAGACTGGTTAGAGGAAATGGTATCACTGTTGCTAAGGCGATAGGTAATGAAAGATGGCTGAGAGGTCTCTCTCTCGCATTGACACGAAACAAGAGCTGCACCAATTTCTTCAACTTTGGTCAAAATTGACGACGTTCAACGTATCTGATGAAGCTGACAAGATTCAGTCGGTCCCTTGTGCAGATGGGCATTATTTGGCTAAATCTGCAAATGAGGTCCAGTGCATGAGGAGGATGTTGCAACCACAATTGTAGAGGGTCTGGAAGGCAAAGGTCGAAGGCCAGGTTAAATTCCTCATATGGCTTTTGCTACAGAACCCGGAACTAGACAATAGATAGGATGTTGAGAAGAGGCATGACTTGCAATCCGACGTGCAGCTTGCATGATCAAGAACCTGAGACAGCGGCTCACTTGACTGTTGGGTGTTCATATGCCAAGGAGGTGTTGGCATCGTTCTTGAGCTCCAATGCTCCTCTTCTAGGATCGGCTCATAGGCATCTTCTGTCCGAATTGCGTTCCTAAAGCCCAAAGCAAAACTATCATTCTTGCCTGCTATACGGCTTGGCCTATCTGGAAGGAACGAGGTCGGCTTATTTTTTTAGCATAAGGAGATACCAGCGATTGTTCTTGCTCAGCGAGTTAGGGAGGAGGTCTCTGTAATAGCCAATGCTCATCTATGATAGATGGGAGAATTTTTGTTTTAGTTTTTGAATATCTGGGCTTTGCCAGATATCCAATCTCTAGCCTTTTATAGGCATGTACAATTTCCCTCTTATATCAATGAATATAAGCAAGGCTCATGCGTTTCGGGGTACAAAAATGTTTGGTTATCTACGTTGTTACGTGGGAGCTTGATGCATCGACAGCTCCATGACGTAGATTAGTTTCTATTGGGAAGTGAACTTCATGATAAATAGCCACGTCCATTGTTTGGTTATATTTCAACCCCTTACTTATTTGTATCTAGATTTTCTTGCTTGTTTTTCTTGCTCGCTAGTGTATCCTTGTCATCGCTGTTCACCTAGTTACATTATCTGGAGAAACTATATTGGTGTTTATCCCTAATTTGTTAATGGAAAAAAGTTAAATTTGCAATCACTTATTCACCCCCTCTAGCTGACCTCTTCGATCGTTTAACAATGACACTGTAACGGTGGTTGTGGTGGGAGGTGCACAGATCCAATGTTCGCGCATATCATGTGAACCGAATGCGGTGATAGGCACGGACTTGTCCCAAATCATATTGATCAACTTGATTCACTAGGCTTTGGCTCTATATAGTGGGGAGATTGTGTGAGGTGCAACACTCACCTACCACACTCTTGTCCCCGAATGCCACCTAAGTTGGACCTAGCTTGGCTACAGGTCGTATCGGGGCCCTAGCGGGCCATGAAAACTATCGACGAGATGATGGTGGCAATGATAACATACGATACGATGGCCACTTCCACTCCAACGTTTTCTCCTTTGGCCGGCTAGTTATTTGTGAGCAGCCCATATGGTGGTGGATGGCAACTGTATATCGGCTCATATCATGATTGTATTCTCTCTTGGTGAAAATCCATGATCATGTTTTCTCACTTGATGAGGTAGCGTCGACTTTTATGCGTCATTTTCTGGTTGAAGTAGTTGGTTCGAAGATCTGCTTATGTGATGATAGCCTCTAGTATAACATTGGTTGGACCCGACAACATCAGCGTGTTAGTGGTGATTCCTTCTTGAGTCCTTATTTACTAGGGATGTAATTTCGTTCCCAAGTGGATTGGGGATTGAAATGGATTTGCTGAAATCCTTCCTTTCATCTAATCCCATTATATTTCAAAAATAGTTTTGTATCCCAATACACTAGTATGACATTTTTTATCTACATAAAAATGAAGCAGTGTGTGTGTGGCATATCTTGAGATTATGCCATAAAAACCGGCCCGTAAACGAAGTATTAGAGATTCTCCAAGATTCGGGACAATCCCCTCAATTTTCTTTGTATACAATGCAAATACAATAGAGTTAAATAAGGGTCAAAGTCATTGTCTCGGAGCATTGCACACTTTATCATCTCACCTGCGCCTCACAAGTGGATTGGTTCATGGCCATTGTTTTGCGGTAAGATTTTGGAGAGGTTGTCGTGAGGCATGTCCTAGGTGGTACATTCGGGTTTATGTTTTCATTATTTAAGCAGATTTCTTCGGCATCAATTTTTAGGTTTGTTTACAATAACAAATAACAACTAACTATGTGCATCAATTGGTGCAGATACCACGGATTTATCCTTTGTGAGCCAAGCAACCAACACATCACTTTAATCCAACAAACAACGCAAATTCATAGACCTTTGTGAGCCAAGCAACCAACACATCACTTTAATCCAACGAAACAAAGCAAATTCTTTGTGTAACCATATAAACAGGAAAAGAACTAGGAATATCTTGGCACGTATCTCTTCCATGATACATTGGTGATTAAGACGCACATTTTAATCACAAAATGAGAAATAATTAAGATAAGGAACATGATTACTAAGAAAACCTTGATCATCAGGACACGACATGCTTTATTCCTTGCTTTTGTACTACTAGTTCCTTGCTGCGTGCATAAAGTTGTCGGCCTCGTGAAGTTAATCTACTTTGTGGATTTCAAGCAGTAGTTAAACGCAAATTGCTGCAGTAACCCCCGCCATCGGGACTCGGGAGGGATAAGGCTAGCTCGCGCTCTGAATTGCACAGTCTGTCTTTGCTGTCAGTTTCTAGCTCTAACTCACGCGAAGGAATTCAGATCAGAGAAAGGATTGACACGAGATTTTGGTGCTGTGAAAGTACAGCATTTCTGTTGCTTCTATTCCCTCTTTTATGCAGTGGTTACAAAGCTAACTGAATCCTAAAAACCAGGACACTAACAAGTCCACGACGCTGCCATCCCAACGTCACCTGCAAGTTTCCTGCAATGCCGCCATAATCACTTCACCGTGCCATCCCACGACCGATCATGGCGCCACTCTATCCTATCTTCTTAACGGATAAAAGACCAAGTCGCAGCTCGGTTTAACTCAGCTAAAATGAAACGAAAACTAACTTTCAAACTGACAGAATCCCTAACAGAATTATTTCTGAAGAACGACACCTGAAGCAGCTGTTAACTGACATTTACCGAGTTTAACAATTGCGACATTTGGATGATTTTCAGCTGCTAGATTTGAAGCGTCGAGCGGTGTAGATCTCTTGACATTTACTACGGTAGAACACTGTTTTGCTAGTATGGCATCGGTACAAGTGACGACTGAACTTTGGTAGACCAAGGACGACGCGCCTGAAGCGGGCTGAGCGCAAGTGACATGCTTCTTGCGTCTGTTTCCTTTGACCTATATGTTTTTCGTGCGGATTTTGGCTCCAGTTTGTTGCTCGAATTTTGATGACCAATCTTTCTTTATTCGATATTCACAAATGTGACTTATAAACGCATGTTGGATTAGAATTTTACGCCTGTGGTGATTTCGTTAATCTCAAGACCTGATCCGGGTGTGCGTGTGTGCGTTCATAGGGGTGAGTGTATGCGCGTGTATATGAGCGTTTGCGTTGTATTATGTTTTGTAAAAAAGAAAAACTGTCTCGATAGCGAAGTCACGTTATTTATTACTAGTAGAATTTCGCGCGACGTCACGCCGCGGGTCTTTAAGTGTTTTTATTGGCAATGTGCACTGAAACATATGTCAGACTTGTTGACCCTGCTGGACGCAACTTTATTTCCAATGTTGGTGGTATTTTCTGGTAGTCGCGACACCATGCAGAACATTCATAAATGACAACTGTATCACCAAGTGTTGTGTCTGTGTCTGAAATAGTTGTATGGTGAACTGTGACCAAGGCAAATGGACTAATCATATGTTCAATAACAGGGGGTGTATTCAAATTGCAAGGAAGTCCTTTTATCCTCAGCTGTACAGTTTGCTGTAGCACACAATTAACTGAGTCATACTGGGGTGACCAGTGAAAAAGTTGCAGCTCATCCCTTTCTATCCATGGTTGCAGATGTGCTGACAGCAGAGAGTACAGTGAAGTATACATTTGCACTTGATCGAGATATATCAAGTATGTTTCATTTTTGAGCCGCTTAGTATTGATCGAGATAATATAAGGGTAGGCCGCAATGGCGTTGCTCTGTTCGTGCTATTCTGGATCGAAAACCATGCATTGGAGCTGCATGTAAGAATTTTTATGATAGAAGAAGGGATGTTGTTCGCTGCAAAAGTTGCTCAGTCACGGATGTATGATGCAAGTTTGTCTGATGATGACATGCCTGACATCGATTTTCAACTCTGAAAGTATGTGGCCTGTAGCGGATGCATCAGTTTAGGTGCTTCGTTACTATGTATAGCTAATTTCAGTAATCTAGATGGTAGTACCCACATGAATAAAAAATAACGATGGTGGTGCGCATACGGGAATACATACTGTGAAGACCAGCATGCTATCATACAAAAAGTGCCTGTATGCATGAAATGTCACAGATGACTAAGTACTTGATTGTTCGAATTGAAAGAGGACGGAAAATTTCTGAAGCAGTATCGAACAGAAAAGCAACTGCAGTAGTCAAAGACTGTCAGAAAGAATGTAAAAGATTGCATATATGTAAGCAAGTAAAGATCGCGGATTTAAATATAGTCCAGAGGTGTTTCTGAATCGAAGAGGTAAGCAGAAATAAACCGTATCAATGATAGCAAAAATATTGGCACGCAGAACATAAGAACGAAATGTGAGTGAGCCAATTCATGCAGATAAACAGAAACGACGATCCAGTAGCCCATTTATAAAATCATAGAGAGTGACCTTCTTTGTAAGCTTGCGACTTATTAGCAGAACTGCTTACTGAATTGATTCCTTCGTGCAAACAGAGACAGCATCTGAACATAAAGATAGAATTAATGGAAACAATTCGCAACTAAAAGATATCGTTCACCTATCACATTCACACAGTTTATATTTGCAGAAACATTAACATAGATTACTTATAGTAGATTTTGTACAGATAACAAAAGCAGACAGCAAGTATTCTTTCTGAGAAAGTGTCTGAAGAACGTTAGGTTTTGCTTATAGCAGAGTTTGCACTGACGACAAAAGTAAACAGGAAGTATTTTCTCTGAGAAACTGTCTAAAGAACATTAGCACCATTTCGATCAAAGCTCTTGCTGAGTGTATATGAGGAGGCCTCTTTTCTGAAACTCAACTACATACAAATCTGAAAGAAGAAAGCAAAGGAAAGTAAACACTAAGAAGAAAGCTCCAAGAATATCAATTAAATCAGATCTAACAATACAACGATAGAGAATTACTTGATAAAATAACATGAACATAAAAATCAGATGCTGTAAACGACACAAAAATTAAGAAGATAGACAAAGTATTAGCAAAAAGAAAATAACGTCAAACCATATGACACATGGATCGGAGAACATAGCATCTAAGAATAAGCAACGAAATAAGTTTAAGGCATGAAAAGCACATTAAATTTAACAATGCAGCCGTCAAGAATTACTCAGTGAAACAATGTAAACACAATATGGAAGTACTGTACAGGGAAAAAAGGCCGTACAGAAGAACATAGCAGGAACAGAAAAATAATGGAGAAGGTAGTAAATGAAATAGAATTCAACCACAGTACCACATAAACGAATGTATTTAACAATTTATATAGAGACATACATGCATTGACAGGGCCAAAAAAAATTCCTTTTCTAACTCCTTTCCTAAACTCATTAATTTTCATCTTGAACACACGAGTTTCAATATCTGGCCTATCCGAATGAATCTGTCCAGGCTCAAGAAGAACTGCTTCAGATATTTCATCCCACTTCGGATTGCATGTAAACGTGACAAAAAGGTCGGGAGGTCCATAAACACGACAAATAGCCATGCCATCTTGATAGTTCTGAATCATATATCGAGGGCCACCTGCGTAACTGGAGTGCAACATATATTCAACACCAATATTCTTTCCAGTCGGAGTACCTTCTCCAAGAGCATCAGACAAACCTTGATAAGTTTTAGAACGCAAAGTGTCTTGATTCCAAAAATGATAACTGAGTCTAGATGACTCCACACATGAGAAAGAGTCAACCATTATTTGATGAGATGACCGGCCACAGCAAGTAAATGGATTAGGTTCACCTTTTCGATAATGAAATCTATAGCAATAATATTCAAGCATAGATACATCTTGTCTTCCACTAGCAACAACACCATCAACAGGCTGATACTTTATTCCAAGATGAAAACCCATAGAACCATAAGGAAATAAAAGTGGGTATTGCAAAGCCATTAGTGAAGGATTGAGAGGTGAAACTCGCTGGAAAAGACCGGCATCTTTCTGGACAATTATGTCGAATCTATTAGTTTCCATAGAAAAATCATCGACAATCAAAGCAGCCAATTTAGGAGCCGCGGGCAAAGAATACCGATTTCCATGTTCAGTTCCTTCATGACCATATAACTGAATAGCGACATTGGGGGATTCAGGCGAAAACAACCTTCTTTCAGCCATACGAAATGTCTGCACAAGGGGATTGTGCTCATCAAGCATACTCCGTAGCGAGTCAACCACATGACGATCAGGTTCTTCTCTACGGGGACGCACACGACGAACAGAACGACCAGATTCATTTTCAGTACCATCATCATTAGCCGAACCTCTCCTTCGGCGACAGCCACGAGACACAGAAGAGAAATGATCATTCGAAATCACCGGTTCAGAAGCATCAGCATCGCCAGAAGAAAATATACCAAGCCTATGATCCAACTCATGTAATGTATCAAAAATATATAGCTGAGCAAACTTAGGAACTGGATTATGCGAAGGTGGAAGAAGAGACCCAATTTGATGGCAAACTACTCCGCAAATCTTGAAGACATAAGGACCACCACCAGTGTTAACAGTATCATCTATATAAACACCAAGCGATGTGAAAGCGAACATAGAATTGTATTCTCGAATGAGATGTAATTTTTTTTTGCAGTCAGGACCACCGTCAAATCTGAGCAACTCTGACAGAGGAGATGGCCAAGCAGGATATATGGGAAGAGATATCTTCCCACCACGACAACATCCAGTGTACACAGGCGGTCTCTTTTCGTGGCTAGCTTTCCTATGGCGCTCCCAAAACCAAAAACAAGCGGCACAAGGTCTGCAAACATGATGAGGACCACCATAATAAGAACGACCAGGCCAAGCACCTAAAGATATCAGAAACGATCCATCAGTACTGTAGTAACAGAAACGTCGGCAGAAAAGGATATTGCAGCAAGAAAAGTAAAACAACTACGAAATTACAGCAACAAATTGAAAGAATTAGTTTTAATAGAGCAACAAAATCTTTGACCAACGGTAGCTCAACATGCCCAGGCGTATACCCCTCTCGAATCAACGCCCGATGGCAATGGAGAGCAATGTGCATCCGACGGTTATACGAAGCTCGGCGTGCAGACACGCAAGGAGTCGAACAAACTATAGAAACACAAAATAAGAACATTAAAGAACAGCTGAAAACATAAGATGAATATAAGAAACTAAACCAACAACATCAAAAGGAAAGGTAGCAGTACCCCGCGAGAAATAATCTGAAGGGTTAGCACCAGGAGGCAATGATGGCAAAGAATCGACGTCACCACTAACATCAGAATGAGCATCATTCGAAGAATCAGAGTTTGCAGGACTCTGCACATCACAGGAAGCAAATGGCAGCTGAGTAGAATGAGGAACAGAGCGAACGGAAGCTCTAGAAGCACAAAACTCGTCAGCTGCCATGGGAGTCCACGTAGGCAATCCAGCATCAGGCGAGCTAGCAGAAACACCAGGCTGCCCCATATCAGCAGCAAAACTATCTGCAGTAGATGGATCAGAAACACGCAACAAAGCAGACAAAACCGGCAACGCATCATCATCAGAAGAATCCATTTCGTTGGGCATATCATACCCTGCAAACGAAGGCAGCACATAAGAAAAAAATTCAAGCATACATGAGAAAAATATATGATACCAACGAAATACTGGAACGGAAAGCATAAGACAATTCTCATACATGGTAAACAATGAATATTAGCAAATAGAAATAGAAGACATCATAGTATGAAACCACTGCAGCAGCACAGCTAACACGTAAGAACTGACAATACCTATCTACCATACAGAAAGAAAAATAGTAATTCTAAACAGGAAGCAGCATGCCAGCGATCTATTGCAAAAGCAATATTAATACTACCTCCGGTCCGTATTAAGTATCGCGGAAAGATAGCTGGTTTAGTGCAAAATGGTGTACAGACTTGCGTCAATCTTTTCGGATCGGAGGAGTATCTAAAAGCAGCAAGCATAATAAAAAACAGTGCCATGTACTCTCCTCAACTCTAAAGTCCTTATATGCAATACAGACTGCTGCATATATACAATGATGATTTAAACAGAAATAGCTGACTATACTGACAACTGAAGAATAATCTACTAACCAATGATTACAAATTGCATGTATATAGTAATTATAATCAATCTAATTGACCTTTAAGAATAACAACAAACTGCAGAGCATGAACTGAAAATTGATTTGTACAGACCAACAGGAATCGATGTAACTCAGCACGCATGCTTATAAGAAACTTAAGTGCAATATATGTACCAGCTGCAAACTAAGAATACAACGACAACATTGAAAACTAAAGAAAGAGACAAACAATACAAAACAAAAATAATAGAGAAGCAGAGAGGACGACAAACCAGCAAGACAGGCGTCAGCAGAACCATCAAGATGAAAAGGAACATCACTAACTGGACGCTTGCCCAAACGAATTTCCATCCTACGTGCATCATCCTGAGCTGATGTACCAGCACCAGCAGAAGCAGAAGAATCTCCAAACGGAGCAGTGACGGGCACATCTGCAGACAACGGACCAACAGAAGATCCAACAGGAGAACGGTCAGCCGTGAACGGAACTGGACGATCAACAGGAGCCGGCATTGAAGGAAAAGAATCAGCGAGCCCGGCAATAGATAAGCCAAAAGCTGCATCAAACGGACCCCATCGACGCCGCGTCGAACGAATGCGCGCGGCAGAAGACACACGTCCAGAGGACAGCCGATGTACTCGAGCAGGCAAAGAACCAGCAGAACCTCCAAGACGAACACCAACCAAAGTAGAAGGCCTGTCCTCCGCAGAGCAACGACGCCGCACTGAACGAACCGGCATGCCCGAGCAAGGCTGGTCGACAGCAGCCCGCCGCGGAACGCAGGCTACAGTAGGTTGGGAAACAACCACCTGCGACGCATCATCCAATGTAGGACGTCGACGCCGCGTGGGACGAACAGGCACTTCCGGCGACCAACGGTCCGGAGGACGGCGTCGACGACGATCAGAAGCTCCAAGCGGAGCACCAGCATTCAGAGATTTAACCGAACCATGACAATCCGAAGGCGAAACCCCCAATTCTGACACATGGACTGAGGCAGCCGACAGAGAAGTCGTTGAAACACCAGCATCTAGAGCCGAAATCCCCAATTAGGACACATCAACAAAGATAGGCGGCAGAGGAGGTGTCAAAAACTCAGGCGCGGGATCAAGCGGAAGATCTGCATCGGATGGATCAGATAAGAAGAAAGCCCGAGGCCAGGCACGCCGAAGACGCGAATCACCGCTGGGAACAACTCCCAATCCAGATAAATCCGCAGACATATAGATGGAAGCAGGCGGAGAAGAATCGGCCGCGACATCACGCAAGGGGCCTCCATCGGATAGCAGCGAGGAAGAAGAGGCCCGAGCAGGGCCCCGACGACGGCGACACATCCGAGAAGAGGAGCAATATGTAATTCAAAGGAACTTGCAAAGAACAGCCGGAGCGTCGAGGTCCTTCTAAACTTTCTGCATATATACGACAGAACAACACATTAGTAACATCAAAATTTTGCATTTTTAACCTACAGCTAATCTAAATCAGTAGCTAAACTAACCTAATTTTTAATCTAGATAATAGCAATTTTGTAGACAGCAGCAATTTTTTGAACCTACAACTAACCTAAAACTATTTTTTAACCTACAACTAACCTAAAACTAACATAGAACAATAGCTAAACTAACCTAAATGGCAGAAAATGGAGGGAGCATCTCCACAAGCTATACGACAGAACAACACATTAGTAACATCAAAATTTTGCATTTTAACCTACAGCTAAGCTAAATTAGTAGCTAAATTAACCTAATTTTTAATCTAGATAATAGCAATTTTGTAGACAGCAGCAATTTTTTGAACCTACAACTAACCTAAAACTATTTTTTAAACCTACAACTAACCTAAAACTAACATACAACAATAGCTAAAACTAACCTAAAATGGCAGAAAATGGAGGGAGCATTTCCACAAGCACCTTCGGTGCATACTTGAGGGAGAGGAGGGAAGAAGAAGAAAATGGCAAGGAGAGAGGAGGGAGAGAAGGAGTGAGAGGAAGAAGAGGAGGGAGGAGGAAGAAGGGTACCTCGGGGCGGCGCCGTGGGCGCTTGGGCCGTGGACGGCGACGTGGCCAGGTGTGCTCGGGGCACGGCGTGGACGCTGCGGCGTCGAGGGAAGCCGGGGCGGAGGAGGAGGGGGCACGCTGGGCGGGCGCTCCGGGCGCCGGCGGAGGAGGAGGGGGCACGCTCGACGGGCGCGGGGAGGTGCGGAGCAGCAGCGATACGCAGCGGAAAGAAAGAAAGAAGGTTGAGGAAGAAGCAAAGAGGGGGAGAAAAGCGGTCAGCTTTGTTCTGCTGCCGACACTTTCACGCGGACACATCAAGTACTGTAGAACACTGTTTGTGAACAGTAACAGGATCGCTGCTAGGACGCTAAACGGATGCTCTTTTATATAGTGAATCTAGATAATAGTAATTTTGTAGACAGCAGCAATTTTTTGAACCTACAACTAACCTAAACTATTTTTTTAACCTACAACTAACCTAAAACTAACATACAACAATAGCTAAACTAACCTAAAATGGCAGAAAATGGAGGGAGCATTTCCACAAGCACCTTCGGTGCATACTTGAGGGAGAGGAGGGAAGAAGAAGAAAATGGCAAGGAGAGAGGAGGGAGAGAAGGAGTGAGAGGAAGAAGAGGAGGGAGGAGGAAGAAGGGTACCTCGGGGCGGCGCCGTGGGCGCTTGGGCCGTGGACGGCGGCGTGGCCAGGTGTGCTCGGGGCACGGCGTGGACGCTGCGGCGTCGAGGGAAGCCGAGGCGGAGGAGGAGGGGGCACGCTGGGCGGGCGCTCCGGGCGCCGGCGGAGGAGGAGGGGGCACGCTCGACAGGCGCGGGGAGGTGCGGAGCAGCAGCGATACGTAGCGGAAAGAAAGAAGGTTGAGGAAGAAGCAAAGAGGAGGAGAAAAGCGGTCAGCTTTGTTCTGCTGCCGACACTTTCACGCGGACACAGCAAGTACTGTAGAACACTGTTTGTGAACAGTAACAGGATCGCTGCTAGGACGCTAAACGGATGCTCTTTTATATAGTGAGTAATAATAATACTCCCTCCGATCCATATTAATGGTCTCAACATTGTCTAGATACGGATGCATCTAGTCTAAACACTTAACTAGATACATCCGTATCTAGATAAAGTTGAGCCCATTAATATGGATCGGAGGTAGTAATAATTCTGTAGCGCAATCGGCAGGCGCAGCAGTCATCGATCTGGCAGCCGATGGATCTAGCTAGCAGGCTAGCACACACCCTTGGTCTTCCCGGTCAGAAGCGGCACGCTCCTGTGCCCGGACACCGCCTCCCTCTTGACGACCCTGACGGAGGCCTCCTCGTCGGCGCTCCTGGGGGGTCCCAGCTCGATGGTGAGCCTCATCGGCCGCACGGGCCCCTTGGCCTCCATATCGAGCTCGCTGAGCGCCATGCGCACATGCGACAGGAACCTCTCGGTGAGCGGGCGGCCGAAGTCCTCCCGGACGACGACGCGGAGCACGGTCATGTGCTCCAGGTTCGCCGGCATCGTGTACGCCGGCACGATCCACCCGAAGCGGCGCAGGTTGGCCGACAGCTTGAATGCCAGCGAGCCGTCGCTGGTGCCTCTGAAGGTGAACGCCACCAGCGGCACACCGTCGTCCTTGGAGATGATGTCGAAACGCCCCGTGCGCAGCAGCCCCTCCCGGAGCGTCCTCGCGCTCTCCATGCAGTTCTCCATCACATTCTTGTACCCCTGCAACGATAACAAGAAATATATTACTCATAAACGTTGTTGAGTTGTGAAAACGAATTAAACTTATTGGTATGTTCATGAATTTTGTACCTCGAAACCAAGTCGGAGAAATTGATAATATTGGGTGTCGGGGGGCTGCCCCCGGGTAGGGCAAAGATGTGGTGTTAAGTGTTGCAAAGAGCTAGCCGGATCAACATATAGCCGGGTCACTTGGGCCGGATCTCTCGTGAGAGTCGGTTAGTACTTAACCGAATCAGAGGAAGATGCCAGAGAGGATCCGGTAAAGCTTAACCGAATCAGAGGAAGGAAACCGGTTAAGTTAGCCGGGTTGGTCAGGAAGGACCCGGATAAGGTAATCCGGATATTGCACAAGGGCCAAGTAATGTCAGAAAGGTTCACGGGTGTCTCCTGCCAGAGGCTGAGAAGACAGCCGGGTCAAGTCGCAGGTTTTCCGGGTCGCAAGGCCCTAGGCGCTGACTTGGCCAATTCGGGAAAGAGGATACGACCGAGACCCGGGGGGCTACGGCTGCCATTGCCCAAAGTGGCAAGATAGGCCTGCTAGGGACTTGACGGCCAGGTCAGGTCACGGGATTCCTGGGAGCGCAGCAACCTAGGAGCTGACCCGGCCAATTCGGGAAAGAGGATATGACCGAGACCCGGTGGGCTACACCTGCCATTGCCCAAAGTGGCAAGATAGGCCTGCTAGGGCCTGACAGTCCGGCCGTTGGGTTGACAGGGGGCAGAGGCTTGTCCTGTTCCTCTTGTCCATGCCATTATCACTTCCAGCCAGGGGCAAAATGGTAATTCGGTTAGTGTATAAGTAAGCTACCAAATCCTCCAGTAGAGAGGAGGACGGGGAGGGGAGAGAGGCAAAAGAGAAAGGCATTATCCCCCCAAGCTCCATCTCTTAGAGCTCCCACCATTGTTCTTCATACAGCTCAAGGAGCACTCTGTACTTGTAACCACTTGAGATATAAAGAGAGTAGGCTAGTGCTGCAGTAGGGGTGTTACCTCCACAAGAGGGCCCCGAAGCAGGGTACATCGTGGTGTTCTTTGCTTCTTCTTGGTTCTGCTTGTTCTTGTTTGTTCTTGCGAGTTCTTGGTTGTTCTCCATGCGTGCTTCGTGAGCGCGCAAACCCTCCCCGGATCCCCCAACGTCCTAGCGAGCCCACAACTTAAGCCATCCTATGGCATCTGCCGTGACACCACCACGACAGTTGGCGCCCACCGTGGGGCAGCAGTGGCGTTGGCTGGGGTTTCCTTCCGGACGGGCACCGTCGCTGGCTCCGGCGAGCGGGTCCTCTCTGGGCTCGTTTGCAAGATCGGCGAGTTCAACTTCATCAGCGACAACGCGGGGTGCTTCGCCAACAAGCCCTTCCCCGCAGACGGTTTCCTCATGACGCTCGGCAGCTTCGTCACCTACGTCGCCACCGAGCCTGTCCGCGAGTACCCGGCGCAGGTGCTCGTGGCTGAGGATCCTCCCTCTTTCCGCGCAGCTCTCGGACGGCGTAGCGCTCGCCCCGGGAGTAGCGTGGAGGTGATGATGACCGGGCCAAGTGCAGCAGCTGGCAAAGGAGATGCCAGCAAAAGCATGCCCGAGGAGCTGGCCACGCCAGTTGATCCGGTTGGCAAGCCGACTCGGACAGCTAAGTTCCCAAAGGAGAGACCAGATCCGGTTGGCCCGCTTGGCATGTCAAGTAGGGAGGCTCCCTTAGAGGATGTCCTGGAGAAGCTATCTCGGCCAGTGGCACCTGGGGCAATGTAGAGCTCACTGTAGCTCAGCTAGAGGCAGAGCGCCTGAGGTTGCAAAAAGAAGCCCGGTTAGTGGTGGAGTCTAGGCAAGCCTTTGATAGAGATATGAGAGAGTACAATGCTGCCAATGGTATCACCGAGGGTTTTACTCCTGTAGTGCATCGCTCGCGCAAAAAGCCGAGTTGCGTAACCGGGGTAAGGACCTCAATGACGAGTTAGCTAGAGCTGCAGGATCGAGCTCCAGTAAGGCTACTAGTCATAGATCTGGCACAGGCAAGCCGGTGTATAGCTCCCCGGCTAAGAATCTTAGGGCTGCAGCGGCAGCGCGAGCCGAGTTGAGCACACTAACCGGGGACGCCTGGCGGAAGCAGGCAGAGAGAGTCAATGAGCTAGTAGATGTGTGTAACCGGCAGAATGAGGCTTACCGGAAAGCCAATCCGGATGCAGGTGTTTCTCGGGTAGTAGTGTCGGTTAAGGCTGTTAGCCAGAGATCCAAGGGGCAGGCGTCATCCCCGCACGTCGGAGTTGACCGGGCCCAGAGCGTGAACTCGGGTAAGAGCAAGCAGCTGCAGACCTATGATGCTGAGTATGCCGGCAAGCAGCTAGCCGCTCAAGGAAGAGGTGGCCAAAGTAGAAACAGTGGTGGACGAGGTTACCCGGGAGCTGGAAGGGGCAATTCGGCTGGCCGAGGTCAACCACCTCGTCCTCCTGGGCAGCAAGTGATTGTGCGAGCGCAACAGCAAGGTGGTGGCCAGGCGGGTTACCGCTATGATGACGGAAATTCGGCTATGGCGCGAGCCGGATACCAGACGTATGATAATGCACTTGCATCAAGACTGGGACCTCGGGCATTAGATCCGAATGATCAGCGTCTCAAGTTGGATAGAATTTACCAGTCCGAGAAGCTAGAAGAGCAAGGCCCACCGGGTCCTCCATGTTTTGGACCTCGGATCATGAACGAACCGAGTGTGCCGTTATTTCAGCTTGGCCGAAGCACAAAGCCATATAATGGCAACACAAAGCCACAAGATTGGCTAATAGACTATGTATCGTCAGTGCACATTGCGGGGGGCAATCGCCGATGGGCGGTCCGGTATCTCCCGCACATGTTGGAAGGGCCAGCCCGGATTTGGCTGAACAACTTACCGCCGGGTAGTATCAACTCTTGGATGGACTTGGAGGAGGCATTTTACAGTAATTTCTCCAGCACCTACAAGAGGCCTAACCGACCTCAGCTCCTGGCTGCGTGCAAGCAGGAAGAACGGGAAACAGACCGAGAATTCTTAACTCGGTGGAGCAACATTCGCAACTCTTGCGAAGGTGTCGTGGAGGAGCAGGCGATTTCTTGGTTTGCGCAGGGTTGCCGACATGGCACCCCGCTCTGGCAGAAGCTCCAGAGGGATATGCCCAAGACACTGGCGGAAACGATCCGGATAGCAGATACGTACGCTCTAGGTGATCCGACACAGCCCGCATTGGATGCAGTGGGAACAAGCAGGAGGCAACCGGTTAATAACCGAGTAGGACCATTGAGGCCCAATGACCGACATGAATTCGGTTACAAAAGAAGAGATCCGGATTATAGATACGGTTCAGATCAGGTGGCTGCAGTGAATATGGATCATCCTGGAGCAGGAGATGGTCAGAGACAAAAGACTGAGGGTCCAGCTTGGAGGCCGAATCAAGGTGCCTGGCCAAAGAAGGTGTGGGATGGATCGAGTCCTCCTCTAACCTTTGAGGCAAGATTGGACGGGCCTTGCTGTTATCACACAACAGACCCACGCAAGCCGGCCAATCATTCAACTCGGAATTGTAGCTGGCATCATCGCATTCAGGCGGAGGGTCAGAGAGGACCACCTCAGAGAGGTGCTCCTAGACCGAATTTCAGGCCGAATATGCCTTTAACCGGAGCCAATACAATCCCGGTGAACGCAGGAGCTCCGAGACCGGCAGCCACAAAGCCGGTTAACCTGGTAAACATGGGAGGCAATGACAATGGTGCTGGTCCAAGTCGGCAAGGTGGATACCCCGGTAATGAGTACAAGGAGGCTCATCAAAGTTATGTGGTTTTTGTGACCGAGCCAACTGACAAGAAAAGTCAGCTGCGAAGGGCGAAGGAGGTGAATGCAGTCATACCAGCAGTCCCAAAATACCTGAATTGGTCCGAGCAGGAGATCACTTGGAGCAGGGCTGATAACCCCAGAATTATGCCAAGTCCAGGAAACTATGCACTAGTGGTGGATCCGACTTTGGTAGGACCCAAGCTTAACGTGAGGTTTAGCCGAGTCTTGATTGACAATGGCAGTGCCATAAACATCATGTATCGGGACACAATGGTCAAGTTGGGTATTTCGCCGAATCAGTTGCAGCAGAGCAGTTGTACCTTCCATGGTATAGTACCCGGGGTGTCTTGTTCCCCAATGGGTAAGATCTGGGTAGATGTGCTGTTTGGTACCAAGGACAATCACCGGCTTGAAAGTCTCGAGTTCGAGGTGGTAGATTTGGAGAGCCCATACCATGCTCTACTTGGCGGCCTGCGTTAGCCAAGTTCATGATATCCACCCATGTGGCCTACCTCAAGATAAAGATGCCAGGCCCGAATGGTATTATCACTGTTGCGGGAGATTACAAAAGGCCATACAGTGTGCCACAATCGGTTCCACCTTAGCCGAATCATTGGTGATCCAAGCTGAGAAGAGCAAGATGCATGAGGTGGTGGCAATGGCGAAGTCAGCTCAGCTCGGTGTGCTGGCTATGACCAATCCGGATGGAGGTGCAACATTTGAGATGCCCAAGGAGACAAAGAAGATCCCATTGACCCGGAGAACCCGGAGCGCATGGCCATCATTGGTGCCGGGCTGGATGAGAAATAGGAAAGCGCGCTCTGTCACTTCCTCCGTGAGAATCGGGATATCTTTGCATGGTCGGCTAAGGACCTGCCTGGTGTTCCGAGGGAGTTGGCAGAGCACTCTTTATTTGTCAGGCCGGATGTAAAACCGGTGAGGCAACCGACTCGGCGTCTCTCAGATGATCGAAGAAAAGTGGTGCTGGATGAGCTGGCTAAGTTGCTTGCAGCCGGATTCATTATGGAGGTGTTGCATCCAGACTGGATATCCAATCCGGTTCTGGTAGAGAAGAAGAAGGACGAACCAGCGGTGGTCAAGGTGTGGCGCATGTGCATCGATTTCACCAACCTAAACAAGGCGTGCCCGAAGGATCCATTTCCTTTACCTCGGATTGATCAAGTGATCGATTCTACTGCGGGTGTGAGTTGTTGTCTTTTATTGATGCGTACTCTGGTTTTCACCAGATACCACTGAACCCTAAAGATCAAATAAAGACTGCTTTTATTACCCCGTACGGGGCGTATTGCTATCGTGTCATGTGTTTCGGTTTGAGAAATGCCGGTGCAACTTATCAGAGATGTATGCAGAAATGCTTACACTCCCAAATGGGCAAGAATGTGCAGGTGTATGTCGATGATATCGTCATCAAAACTAAAGAAAAACACACTCTCCTCGAGGATCTCGAGGAAACATTTGTGAACTTGAGAAAATATCGGTTGAAATTGAATCCGGATAAATGCACCTTTGGTGTCCCGGCTGGAAAGTTGCTCGGTTTCCTTGTATCAAGCCGAGGTATTGAGGTGAATCCGGCTAAAATCCGAGCCATAGAAAGAATGAAATTGCCTAGATGTCTAAAAGATGTACAAAAATTCACAGGGTGTTTAGCCTCGTTAAGTCGGTTTGTGAGTCGGCTAGGAGAAAAAGCCTTGCCCTTGTATCAATTGATGAAAAAGAGCACCGGGTTCACGTGGACCCCGCAGGCAGATTCGGCTTTCAACGAATTAAAAAAGATGTTGTCCACTGCACCAATTCTGGCGTCACCTTTGCCGAATGAGCCAATGCTACTTTACATTGCGGCCACTAACCGGGTCGTAGTGTGGTCATAGTGGTAGAGCGAGAAGAGGAGGGTAAATCCGTGCAGAGACCGGTGTACTATTTAAGTGAGGTGATCTCAACCTCAAAGCAAAATTATCCCACTACCAGAAGATGACATACGGGTATACCTGGCGGCCAAAAAGTTGAAACATTATTTCCAAGAACACCCGATTACCGTGGTATGTGAAGCTCCAATCGCGGAAATCATTGGGTGCAAAGATGCGACTGGCCGGGTTGCCAAGTGGGCAATAGAAGTATCTCCTTACACCCCGCATTATGAGAGAAGGGATGCTATCAAGTCTCAGGCTTTACCAGATTTCCTTTGTGACTGGGCCGAATGCAGTATGAGCCACCCAAGCCGGATTACAATTACTGGAAGTTGCACTTTGATGGCTCCAAAACCAAAATCGGATTAGGTGCTGGGGTGGTACTCACGTCACCGAAGCAAGATCAATTGCGATATGTGTTGCAGATTCATTTCTCAGCATCAAACAATGTGGCCGAGTACGAGGCACTGATCCATGGGCTTAATGTGGCCAGGGACATCGGCATCCGCCGAATAGAATGTTTTGGTGATTCGGATTTAGTTGTGCAGCAATCTTCTGGAAATTGGGATGCTCTTGATGCCAATATGGCACTATATCGGTTTCATGTCCAGAAAATTTCAGGATTTTTTGAAGGCTGCGAGTACAAGCACATACCTCGGTTGGAGAACGAAGCTGCTGATGTCCTGTCAAAACTCGGGTCGTCTAGGGATGCAATTCCACCCGGGATATCCTTGAATCACCTAAGGGTCCCTTCAATCAAACCTTCGCCTGATTCCGAGTCAATTTTTATCCCAAAGCAAGAATCTGAGGCTGTCCCTATGAATGTTGATGTCGAGTACATTGGGGAAGACCCGGGGACTGCATGGCGAGACCCGGGGACTGCTAACCGGATCTTAGGAAAGAGGAGCAGAGAAGAAGGTGGTGATAACCGAATCTTAGGGAATGGGCAGAAGCTGATAGAAGAAATAATGGCGGCCGAACCAGTGGAAGTAGATGAGCACTTATTCCCTTTGCATCCAGTACCGGAATGGGCTGAAGAAATCATGAAGTTCATGTCGGAGGGGAGTTTGCCAAATGATGAAACCGAAGCTAGGCGAGTGCAGAGGAGGTCCAAGGCTTACACCATCATCAACAAGGAGTTATACAAGAGGAGTGCAACCGAGGTGCTACAGCGTTGTGTGGAGCCAGCCGAGGGCAAGGAGATGCTCCTTGAGATACATCAGGGTGAATGTGGACATCATTGCAGTACAAGAGCCCTGGTGGCTAAGTATTCCGGCATGGATTTTACTGGCCCACTGCTCACGCGGATGCAGAGGACATAGTCCGAAAATGTGAAGGATGCCAAAGGTTTGCCAAGCAGACACACTTACCCGCATCGGCACTGAAACAATTCCTATCACTTGGCCATTTGCTGTGTGGTGTTTGGATATGGTGGGAGATTTCAAGCCGGCTAGGGGCAACATGACACATATGCTGGTGATGGTGGATAAGTTCACCAAGTGGATAGAGGTGAAACCAATCCGGAAAGTAGATGGTCGTTCGGCTGTGACTTTCTGAAAGAAATTATTTTGAGATACGGATACCCTCATAGCATCATCTCGGATAACGGCACAAACTTTGCTGTCGGAGAGTTTGCTCGGTTCTGCATGAATAAGGGAATCCGGCTAGATATAGCCTCGGTGGCACATCCGGAGTCTAATGGGCAAGTGGAAAGATCAAATGCCCTGGTGTTGGCCGGCATCAAGGCTCGTCTCATTGAACCATTGCTGAAAACTCCGGGATGCTGGATAGACGAGATACCATCAGTACTGTGGGGTCTAAGGACCACGCCGAATCGGTCAACTGGCTATACGCCATTTTTTCTGGTTTATGGGGCAGAAGCTGTGCTACCCACAGACATAGAACATGATGCACCAAGGGTGGCAATGTATACTGAAACCGAGGCAAAAGAGGCTCGGGAAGATGCAGTGGATCTGCTAGAGGAAGCAAGAGAATTGGCTCTATCTCGGACAGCAATATACCAGCAGAATCTACGACGATATCATAGTCGAAAGATCAGCCCTCGAGTGTTTCATGAGGGTGATCTTGTGCTAAGGCTGGTGCAGCGCAGCAAAGGCCGACACAAGTTGTCACCTCCATGGGAGGGACCTTTCATTGTGAGCAGGGCTATGCACAATGACTCGTACTACCTTGTAGATGCACAGGAACCAAGGAAGGATGGCCTGGACAGACCCGGACAAGAAACTAAGAGACCTGGAATGTAGCTCTGCTTCGACCCTTTTACTCCTAAGGGGCGCAATGTATGTATTTCAGTTTATCATAAATGAAATTGCAGCAATCCGAGTCTGGACTCGGGGACTGTTCGTACTCATGCATGTGTTTTTTACTGTTTTGTCCATACCGTTCGTGTGCCGAATTGCTTTGAACCTCGTCCCAAAATTCAAGTAATGTATGTTGTGTTGTTGATCTCGTGACTCGACTGACAAACACCAAAATGGTAGTCAAGAGCAGAGATGAGGAATGTGGGAAACATGAAAATGGACTCGGGGACTCGGTCCAAAACCGATTCGGCACATGTCGTTTACTAACCCCTGTTATTTATTTTTCGTTTATGTTGAATGATTCTAAACCACAACTCGCATGTTTCAAGTATTGTATGCTATGATTCCTATCTTGTGACTCGACTGTCAAACACCTAAAAGGTAGACAAGAGCAGAGATTCGGCAAAAATAGTAAACAAGAAAACAGACTCGGGGACTCGGTTTAAAATGATCCAACATAAACCTCGTCCGGATCATGTTAAGCAAATTTAAAGTAGTCTCGAAAGAACTTAAAATAGTCTATTACATCTGCTCCCGGCATACCGGGGATTTAACGTTTTTTCACTAAGTTACTTCAGGAAGCAGCAGACTCGGTTGTAGCAGGTTCGGTGGCAGGAGCTTTGGTTGAAGGAACCTCGGGCGCGCGAGCCTCGGTTACAGGAGCTTCGGTTGGAGTAGATTCGGTTGCAGGGGCTCGGTTGCAAGGATGGGCTCAGATGGAGGAACTTCAGGGGTAACCTTGCGTGGAGAGCTTGAAGGCTGGGCAGATTCGGAGGTATCCGGATCAGCTGAGCTTGTTTAGTAATCTCTGCCGAATCAGTTGCTGGTATCTCCGAAGTCTGGGCCGGAGTTGCTTCGGTATTCTTAGCCGAGTCAGAAGCTGGGATCTTGATAGGAGCGTGTTCGGCAGAGTTAGCCGAATCATCAGACTCGCCCTCAGAATCGGCGTATTCTTCAGCGGAGGCGTCGTCCGATTCCTCTTCTTCAGTTTCTTCTCCATCCGAGTAGACCGGAGCCTCCAGATCAAGATGCTTGGTGCGTGCAAATTCGGCCATGAAGTTGGCGGCTTCTTCACGGATCTTAATCCGGGTAGGGTCTGTAGCCCACGGAGAACCCTCGCGAAATGAGCGCACTTTGGCAAGATCAATTAGCTCATACCAGGACATGATGAATAGCAAAGCTGCGTCAGCACCAGCGCGGGCGGACGAAGACCTCCACTGCTGTAACCGGGTCATTGCTTGATCCAGGTCTCGGATCAGCTCCTCCACAGGCACAACTTGCCGCGCTTCAGGAAACAAGATTCGGTGAGCCTTGAGACTTGCATTGAGCAGACCAATATGGGAATCCTTCAAAGGAGCAATCCGAGCCTTAAGTGCTGTAATATGATCTTCGATGTCCCATGTCTCTGGTAGGGGAGCCTCGGTTAATTTAGCTCTCTCAGCTCGGGCGTTTCTCACAGCCTTGGCGGCTTGAAGCCGGATGCTAGTAAACTCTCCTACAAACAAATAAGCTAATACTGAGTTCAGCGAGAAGGAACACAAGCATATGTATTGGTTAAGAGCAGAAAGAAAAGAGGAGATTCGGTGAACTTACGATCCATGTCATCGTTAAGGCTAGCAAGTGCAGCAAGCCATTTCGCACTGGCCGCTTTGTGAGCACTCAGTTCTTCTTTAGCCGCTTTGACTTCGGCTTCAGATTCGGCAATGTTCGTTTGAATTTGCTTGTCCAGTTTGGCCCGCTCCGCAAGTCCGGCTTTGAAAGTATCCCGCTCCTTCTGGATTGTGTCTTTTTCACGCTTCAGCGTATCCCGCTCTCCTTTAACCTTGTTCTTCACTTTTTCAACTCGGTCAAGCTCTCGCTGGAGCCGAGTCACCTCTGATTTTTCCTCGGATAAAGCGCGCTTGTGCTCTTCTTCTTTCTTGTCCATTTCAAGACAGAGCCCATCAAAGGAAGTTTGGAGCTTCTGATGCTGATGGGCGAGCTGCTTAAAGAGCTTGCCGCGAGCGGTCATGGTTTCCTGAAAGAAAACAGGCAAATGGCGTCAAAAGAATCTCGGGGACTGGCCCGAGATTAACCGAATCAGTTGGAAAAGAGACTCGGGGACTGGAAGTCCCACGGTGTCCTCGGTTACGGCAACATTCATGATAAGTTTTTTAGAGATTCAAGCCGAATGACTTTCTTACTCGGAGGAGTATCAGTCGTTCGACCCGAATCTCGGGGACTGGGTATAGTACTATTTGATCATGTTGAAATAAAAGCAAGATTCGGAAAAATTTACCTCAAACACCCGGTTAGCTTCAGTGACCGAGGTCTGTACAGAGTGTAATGATTGAAACATCCGACTAGGCCCAGCCGGATGTGGCGCTGAAGTAGAAAAATCTTTGGCGAGGTCAGCATCATTCCAAGCTTCAATGAATTGCTTGGCGGACTCGAGCTTATCGCTGCTCGGAGGGCGGGGATTCGACAGGGACTGGCCGAATCGAATCGCTGATGGGGCGGCAGAAACCTTCTTGCTAGCAACCACCTGCTTATCCGAGGTGGTTGAGTTGTGCCAGAGGCACCTTGAGTCGGCTTGGGTTGCGGTGACGCACCCGGAGTCTGCTTCGGATGTGCTTTCTGTGGCTTCTCGGAAACTTGCTGTTGCTGTTGCTGCTTCTGCTTTTTCTTCTTCTGCTGCTCTTGATTCAGCAGGGTTTGCGCTGCGGGAGTAGGGCGAGGATCCGGCTTAGGCAAGGATGTAGCCGATGTCTTGGCCTTTTCCTTCTCCAGCTCCTTGAGAGGGCGTGGCCAACTTGAATCTCGGATTGGAGCCGAGGTTTCCTCACTCTCCAAGTCAATAACCGGCTTTGAAATGGGAGTCGGCTGAGGAATATTGGCAGTGGTGACACGCATTGGTGAGGTGGCAGTTCGATCAGGAGACTGGGTTTCCATGACCGTATCCAGCGGAGGAATGGGAGAAGAGATGGATGAATGAGTCTGCGCGGTGATGAGGACATCACTGCATAAAGCAAAGCAAACAGTTAACTCGGATAGATATGACTCGGTTAACAGAGGAAGAAAGCAAATGAAGTTAAGTCAGTATTACCCCTTGGTGGTAGGCATCGGCTTGACGCGATTCAACTTGGAGCCAGACTTCTTTATTCTCTTGGCTTTAGGGGAATCAGATCCGGGCGCGTCACTGCGTTTCCGAGATGTCCCTTCAGCATCTTGTTTGGCTGGAACACAAGGTGGTGACCATGAAATCGGAATAGCGTCGATGGGATCTAAGATCCTGCAATCATCATCTTCCTCGTCGGAGATGTTGTGAATAGTTGATTGCTTACCCTTGCGGACTGGCTTGGCGCGCGGGATAGGCAGATAATCATCCGTATCCGGATCTTCTTCGTCCTCGCGCGGCGGGCTGAGATCCGGTCCCCATTCTTTGGTGGAGAGGTCTCCATCTTCGGTAAGTTGGCGATCAAACAGCTACAGAAAAGTCGGGGCAAATCCGGATTAGGCCGATGCCATTTTGACGAAATATGGTTAGATTCGGAAAATGGCGAACTAACCTGTGGTGGAAGGCGCTCTCGGAAAAACGGCTTTACGCCCCACCGCCATTTATCCGACATCTCGGTGGCGGCAATGGCGTTTACCCGTCGCCTGATGGAGACTTTGCTAAGGTCATGCCTGCTGATCCGGGTAGGATCTAGCACACCACCCATGTGGCATATCTTGTGTTCACGTCTTTGAAGAGGGCAGACCCGGCGACCGATGAAGGTCCGGAGCAGATCATCCGAGGCCAGGCCCTTCTTCAGAAAGTCCTCCAGAGTTTCATGTACAGTCTGAAGTTCTACAATAGTCTCGGCCGGATTGTATCCGAAGTTCAATTCGGCTGTGGGTGGCTCGATCGTGAACTCGGGCAGATTAAGGGCGTCATGGCCTTCTGCACTCTTCACATAAAGGAAAGACCTTTGCCACTTCTGACAGTGTCTAGGCCAGTGATACGGGGAAAGATGGATCCCTGCCTTGGCGTGATGCTAACCGGACCGCAAGCAGTCATCAGCTTCGGCTTAGTGCCTGGAATAGTATGTTTGCGGAGGTGGAAATACTTTGCCCAAATATCGACGGTCGGCCAGACACCGAGATAGCCCTCGCAAAAGGAGCTAAAAGCCGATAGAGAAACGAAGGCATTAGCCGGGAGGTGATGAGGCTGTAGGCCAAAGAAATCCAGGAAAGCCCGGAAGAAATCACTCGCCGGCAATCCGAATCCGCGCTCAAAATGCGCTAGAAACACCACACGTTCACCAGGTTCGGGAACCGGGACGAGTTCCTTCCCCGGTTTGCGGCATATAACTTGAGAGGTTATACGCCGGGTGCTTAATAGCCATTCCAGATCGTCCTTGGTCACATCAGAACCCTCCCATCTGCCGGGAGGAAGCTTCGCCATATCCGGATCAATCCTGCAAGAGGTCGGATAGGGCCGAGTCAAAATGAATCGGATAATGGTATAATCGAACCAGATCTAGAGTGATTCGGCTAATATTATCCCGGATGAAACTAGCCGGATTCAGCAGAGAAGGTGATTCGGGTGGCAATCACAAACACCTTCCGCAAAGGTCTAGGGTTACACAAGATCTACTGCAGCAGTAAAAAAGAAAGGAAATCAAGAGTAAAAATATGGTTGAACTGCTCATACGGTGGCAAACAAAACTAGGGCAGTGTAGTGCAAAATCTAGACAGGAGATCTACTAGATGCACTGAGGCTGGGCGACGGACTAATATGCGGATAAATCTACAAGAAACAAATGCGAGTTTCCCGTGGCATATGAACTCCTCGAGTTCGCCATGACCGGAGAAAAAGAAAACTCACGGTGATGACGCGACGGGGAAGAAGCTCGATGAAGGAACGGCGGCGCTGGGCACGGTGCGCGGCCCCGGTCGTTTTCCTCCGGTGCGTTGAGGACGTCTCCGGCGCGGCAAGGTTACGAGGGCGAGATTGCGGCGGCGGCGGTGGCGCAGATGGAAGTTTTCGGAGTGGGGAACGAGCGGAGAAGAAGAGGAAACCCCCTGCGCCCATATTTATAGCGCCCAGCGGTAACGGGCGCACTACTGCACGGTTTTCGGAGCGTCGCACGGTAACTGCATCCTGGAACTCTGTGGCCACCTCTGTGGCCGTGTGTTCCAAGCACATGTTGGGCCATAGAATTGGAAGCAGTTGCACGGATCCTGTGTGCCGGTCAACGGAGAAAACGAGAAGACGCGGTCGTTTGGTCAAATGCACTCAAGTACCCGGAGAATCCGGATGAGGTGCTGTCAGTGGCATGTCAGATCAGAGATCCGGATTATGGGGCTTTGCGCAGAGATTCACTGCCAAGTGTCCCGGGAAATCCTGAGACAAGATTATATGATATGAGATTCGGTTAGTGATGTTTATTTTTAACCTGCTACGGCTCTTCAGCCGAGGCTGTAGAACCGCACCAGCTTCGGGGACTACTGTCGGGGGGCTGCCCCCGGGTAGGGCAAAGATGTGGTGTTAAGTGTTGCAAAGAGCTAGCCGGATCAACATATAGCCGGGTCACTTGGGCCGGATCTCTCGTGAGAGTCGGTTAGTACTTAACCGAATCAGAGGAAGATGCCAGAGAGGATCCGGTAAAGCTTAACCGAATCAGAGGAAGGAAACCGGTTAAGTTAGCCGGGTTGGTCAGGAAGGACCCGGATAAGGTAATCCGGATATTGCACAAGGGCCAAGTAATGTCAGAAAGGTTCACGGGTGTCTCCTGCCAGAGGCTGAGAAGACAGCCGGGTCAAGTCGCAGGTTTTCCGGGTCGCAAGGCCCTAGGCGCTGACTTGGCCAATTCGGGAAAGAGGATACGACCGAGACCCGGGGGGCTACGGCTGCCATTGCCCAAAGTGGCAAGATAGGCCTGCTAGGGACTTGACGGCCAGGTCAGGTCACGGGATTCCTGGGAGCGCAGCAACCTAGGAGCTGACCCGGCCAATTCGGGAAAGAGGATATGACCGAGACCCGGTGGGCTACACCTGCCATTGCCCAAAGTGGCAAGATAGGCCTGCTAGGGCCTGACAGTCCGGCCGTTGGGTTGACAGGGGGCAGAGGCTTGTCCTGTTCCTCTTGTCCATGCCATTATCACTTCCAGCCAGGGGCAAAATGGTAATTCGGTTAGTGTATAAGTAAGCTACCAAATCCTCCAGTAGAGAGGAGGACGGAAGAGGAGGAGAGAACGGCAAAAGAGAAAGGCATTATCCCCCCCAAGCTCCATCTTCTTCTAGAGCTCCCACCATTGTTCTTCATACAGCTCAAGGAGCACTCTGTACTTGTAACCACTTGAGATATAAAGAGAGTAGGCTAGTGCTGCAGTAGGGGTGTTACCTCCACAAGAGGGCCCCGAAGCAGGGTACATCGTGGTGTTCTTTGCTTCTTCTTGGTTCTGCTTGTTCTTGTTTGTTCTTGCGAGTTCTTGGTTGTTCTCCATGCGTGCTTCGTGAGCGCGCAAACCCTCCCCGGATCCCCCAACGTCCTAGCGAGCCCACAACTTAAGCCATCCTATGGCATCTGCCGTGACACCACCACGACATTGGGCGATGATTTGACTGGACCCTGCACAGGATCAAACATGCATGTGAGGCAATCACTGAAGCAACGAACATGACATCTTAATACAGAACCAAGGCAGAGATTCTGTTGGTTCAGTTAGTTTTGTGGGGGAGAAAATCATGCCTTTGGAGAAGTTGAGCGTGAATGTCGGCTGGTCAGCGCCAAGGTAGTTGATGTGGAAGATGAGCTCATCGGGAGGTCCACCTTGTTGCGCCATATCACCCAGCCAACGCCGGGATACACGAGGCCGTACTTGTGCCCGCTGACGTTGATGCTTTTCACCAGCGGCAGCCGGAAGTCCCACTCCAGCTCCGGGTGCAGGAACGGCGCGATGAACCCGCCGCTCGCCGCGTCCACGTGGATCGGCGTGTCCCACCTGTCGGCCGGAAGATGTCAGGCATGCCATAAAACAGGGGAGCAAATTTTCGTGCACGGATTTGAACTAGCTGGAGGCAGACCTTGTTCGCTTGTTCTTGGCGACGAGGAGGTCGTTGAGGCGCTTGACGTCCTCGAACTCGCCGGTGAGGGTGGAGCCGAGGATGGCGGCGACGCAGATGGTGTTCTCGTCGACCATCTCCACGGCCTTGTCCGGGTCCATCACGTAGCAACCTTGGCTCAGCTTCACCTCCTTCAGCTCCACCTCGAAGTAGCGCGCGAACTTCTCCCAGCACACCTGCATCAATCGCCAGAGCGGAACAGATCATTTCAGATCGAACTCTTCTGCGATCAATCAGAATCGGGAAATGTAGGCAGGTTACAGTTCTGAATTTTTACCTGAACATTGGCTCCGGTGACGATGTTGGGCTTGTCGTGGGGCTTCCCCTCGGCCTTCCGCCGGTTCTGCCAGCGCCGCTTGAATGCCAGCCCGGCGAGCATTATCGCCTCCGAGGACCCGACCGTCCCCACCCCGACGGCCGTCTCGCCGGCGCCCACCGGCGCGTTGAACAGCCGCGCTATGATGTTCACGCACCGGTTCTGCACAAACACATATCGTTGTTCGATCGATCACAATTAGTAATTCACAAGCTCGATCCAGCGGCCGAAAAGGAAGATCGAAGAAATGCGTAGGTGGCTTGCCTGGAGCTCGGTGGTGACGGGGTACTCGTCCATGTCGGCGTAGTTCTTGTTCATGCCCTCGAGGATGAGCCTGTCGCACTCGGGCTCCATCCACGTGGTCACGAAGGACGCCAGGTTCAGCCGCGGGCTGCCGTCCAGCAGCAGCTCGTCGTGGATGATCTGGTACGCCGCGTCCTTGGAGATGGACTTCTCCCCGAGCTCGTAGCTCGGGATCGGCTCCTGCACGTACCTCGAGGCGAAGACGGCGGCCGACGCCGCCGCTGCGTCGCTCTGAACATGCGTCAGAACCATGTCGACGTATGAGCTTCGTCCTTTCCGATTTCCCTCTGAACACTTTTCTGTTCACTGAGCACCGAACAATCGAGCATATATACACACGGATGGGAAACATGGAATGTTACATATGCTTTTCTTGTCTCGTGTTTTTGCTGTCCGGTGACTCTGCTTCTCTCCCAAGTTGAGCCCTTTGCTTGCTTTCTGCTGCTGCTTTACTTGATCTCAGTTGCTTCAAGAAATTTGTGCAGGATCTCAGTTGCTTCCAGGTGCTGCTAAACTATTCGATTATTGCTGCTTTACTTATCTCAGTTGCTTCAAGAAATTTGTGTAGGAGGATAGGAGGATCTCAGTTGCTTCCAGGTGCTGCTAAACTATTCGATAATTGTTCAAAGATGACCGAGAATACATGGAGTGCTATTTGTTCGATCCTGCAGTGATCTGAAGCTTTTTCACAATTCAGAACCATGTTCGGGTTAGCCTGGAGAATGGACTTACTTTGGCTGATTGGGCTATGCCCTAAAGATTTTGACTTTTGCTAATTTACAGACGATTTTCAATTGGTGCACAGTCGTTTTTTCTGGCCATTTGATGTATCTTTGAGATTCGCGTATTTCCGCGTCCAGGGCTCAGGCTGTTTTGTTGTCGTTTTGGGCCCGTAGATGTTACCGGGTTGTGTGCGCCCATTAACTCGTATGTCTAGGTCATTTTTTGAATTGTTTAAGAGCCAAAGGCGCTGCGTGTCATGTCGAGCAGAGGAAGGGGTCACAGTGCTGTCGGAGAGATAGCAAAGCAAAAGTTGCAGCAAGAGGAGAGTGGCGCCTCCTCGAGCGCGTCGGGTGCTCGCCAGATGGGGAAATCTGGAGGCACCGGAGGCCGGTGGAGGAGAGTCATCCGGTGGCGCAGGTATGTATTAGCTGCCCTTCTATCTGTTGCGCGCGTGCCCTCCTTCTGTAGTTTCTCTCTGTGACGGGGGGTGCCGCGAATGGCCTCAGTCCCCGATGTGGAAACGGGGGTTGTAGGCTTGTAGCTAGTCGCCGGCTTTAGGGGATTTTGTTGAAGCGGTAGTTGTAGTGAGTCGCCGGCGGTAGGGGTGTTGAGTGACCGCTGCCAAATTTTCTCTTATTTCCACCATGGTGTTGTTCTCCATGTGCAGGCGGCCTGCGCTGAATCGCCGTCCTAAGTATCGAGGTGGGGGTTTCTGTGTGTTTCTGAATCGAGGCTGGTTAATTGCCTCAGAAGAAAAATGATTTCTAGTAAAATGTTTGCCCTGGTATATGTGTGAGGCAGTGAGCATTTAAGTTTTTAAGATGCCAAATATTATGACTGAAATAGATGTACGCTCCGAACCTGAGTGCATGATTTGGGCTTGATTATGAGAAGATTTTCCCTGAGTTTTTTTCTTATGTTTTTGGGATGCACTGCACTAGGTTTCTGCTTGTTCTATGAACTATTTTGTCCTCTTCAGTTATACATGTGGTGTGTTTTGATCATGCTTTTGGCGTAAGTGTATCCTGTAATCAGTCCATCCATCAATAAGTGTAGTTGTGTGTGTGACAATGAATCGATTCGCAGCTGCGTCTGCAAGGTTGGTGTATAATTCGTTACTGAGAAATATTAACCAGGATGAGCTGGAGCTCAAGCTATCCTGTACTCCACTAGTGATAAGAAGAACAGAGAGTTTGTCACTCTTTGGTAATGTACTGCTGCAACTGCACATCATGCCGTTACAATTATTTTGCTGAAGGTGTGTTATCAGAAGTGCTCTGCTATATATGTTCATTAGTTTTCGTATGTTTCTTCAGAGATTGTTGTCTGAATGATGTAGCCTAGGTTCCTCAAAACGAGGCTCATCAAAATGCAAAGGTTGTTAGATTATTTTATCAGCATTTTGTATATTTGATTTCATTAGGTGCCATACCTATTCAGTGAAATACTTCCTAGGGGTCATAAGGAAGTTGACTCCATACCAGAGACCTTTGTTTCATTCGTTTTCCTTATTCATTTTTATTTCTCTTTTAGTTGTCTCGCTAGGAGAGTTTGAACTATTTCTCTTTCTCTTTTCTGTCTTAATAATGTTGTCTATTTCTCCAGTCTCTTATTTATTTTGATTTCTTTAGTTTGTTGTCTCGCTAGGAGAGTCTGGACTATTTCTCTTTCTCTTTTTCAGTCTTGTGTAATTTGGATATCAGTCTTTCTTGTGTCTTTTTCTCTCTTTTCTCTTTGTCAGTCTTCATTTCCCATGTATTGTTCTCTTTCTTCAGTCTCTTTTTAATGTCTCTCTCTCAGTTCCTTGCCTCTCTCTCTTTTTTCGTCTCTCTCTCATTTTCTGTGTCTGCTTTAGGCTGTCTCTGTATATTATTTAGGTTGTTTTAGGTTGTATATTATTTCAGGTTTTTTATCAGTACCATTAGGTTGTCTTTTTCTCTCTATTTACCTCTGACTCTCTCTCTATTTTGTTCTTCCTCTCTCTCTGTCTCTCTAGATTGTAGGGTTTTCTCTGTTTCTTGGCTCTCTCTATTTCTCTCTTCCTCTCTCTCTGTCTCTCTAGATTCTAGGGTTTTCTCTGTTTGTTGGCTCCCTCTATCTATTTCTCTCTTCCTCTCTCTCTTCGTCTCTCTCTCTGTCTCTCTAGATTTTAGGGTTTTCTCTGTTTCTTGTCTCTCTCTCTCTCTCTCTCTCTCTCTCTCTCTCTCTCTCTCTCTCTCTCTCTCTCTCTCATTTAGCATATATTTTGCAGTCTCTATTTGGGTTGTCTCTTTCTCTAGTATTATTAGCAATGCTTGAAGGTTTGTCTGTATCTTGAACATAATAATGCTAGTATGTATATTCTTTTTCAATCTCTTCTAAATTTTCTCTTACTTTTGTCACTCTCTGTTTGTTAGATGCATTATTATGTTCAGTGGAATTTATGTGATTTTTGTCTCTTTAAATTAAATGATTGGCTCTCTCTCTATAACTAGGGTTTGTATACCATGTTGTAGTCTTCTCGATATAGTGTTATTTATTGATTAGTTGTGTGCATGTTGGTCGACCAAGATTTGCCAAGTACTATCCGCGGAAGGTGTATTTTTTGTTTCATGTCCAATGTATATTTTATTCAGTCATAGCTGTTTTGATAGCAATTTCTTTTTCGTCTACTGGTTATCAATCTTTTTTCACATGGTTATTTTTCCTGAAGCTTAAGTACATGGTGTTTTTATTGGCTTTTCAGCGGATCCCAAAGCCGAGGAAGGAAAAGCGTTTCTCATCTATGGACATGATTGGGGCAACTTCGAAGCATCATACTACACCTGCAAAGATCAAAGGATCTGCTTCAGGGTTGGATGGCTGCAATTTGCCACTCATCACAACATAGGCGATGTTTCTGTTGTGTTGATCCTCTTCCACAACGACAATGACGGCCGCCTGATTGTCTCCTTCGACACTCTCTAGACCTCAGCATGAGAGTTATTTCTAGTTTGTCTTAATGCCAGAAACCATCTATATTTCAGTTTGGCACCTTTCCTGGTTGGTTGGCTGCTATGTCTGTTTATCTATCTTAATGCCTGAACCTTTTATATGATTTCAGTCTTTTTTTGAACCAAGTATATTTTGTTACGGCTGATATGTCAGGTCATTCTAATGCCTGAACCATATTATATGTTGTTAGTCTTGTTGCCTTTTGCAAAGAACCTAATATATATGTGTCATGATGTGAGAAATGCTTCCTGTAGTCGCTTCATTTTTTTGTCATCTATATTCGAACTCGGAATGTTCGAGTGTTCCTACCTTTTTATAAGATGGATTTCAGTCTTGTTTTGTTTTTAATGGGTTCATCTCAGAATTTTTTCTGGCAAGGTTATTTCATGATTTAGTTGGTTAAGTTGTAATGTCAGTTCTCTGAATGTGGTGACATATGATCAATGAGGTATGAATGTGTAGTATGAACACAATTGTTTTTGCAGAAATAGGTTCATTTCTGCATCCATTAGCAGATGATAACCTTTAGTTGGTAGTTTCTTTTGCAGATATAGGTTTGTCAGTGAGTTTTTTTTGGAAAGGGAGTTGTAGAAATGTCAGAGATAGAACAATTTTCATTATGAATTTTTGGAAAGGAAGTTGTGACGGGGTGTGGCTGTAGCTGACCTGACTCTTTCTTGAAGAAGAAAAAGATCTGTTTTCCTGATCAGATTTTGGAATCCTTTTTTCTGCTGGGCTTTGTCGTTTTGGGTTGTTTGTGTCTGCTGGTCTTGGGCTGTTTCGGTTCGGCTGGAATTTTTTTGACCCGTTAGTTGTGCAGGTAATGCAGGGACCTGTTTTTTTCGGGCGGGAGCGGAACGCTGATTAGTGGTGGTACGTGTCAACAAATGACTGGCCCAAAATTCGATTGACACCGAAATTAAAATCAGTCGACTGACAAATAGACAGTCCCAAGATTTTTAGGATAGCACCTACTCCTCCGTTCCAAATTATAGTACCCCTGCATATTTTGGAAATTTTAACGTGGAATAGAACGGATTGAAATGAGTGAACCCGACATACTAAAACGTGTCTAGGTAATGCGATAAAAAAGCTAAAACGTTTTATAATTCAAAACGGGGGAGTAGAATAAATTAACGAAAGAACAAGGTATATAACAAAGGAGACATCCAGATGTAGTAGATTAATTGTCCCCACATTTATTGAAAAGACTCCATAAAAACTAAAGAATACATCAAAGATCCCAACAAAATATTTTGCAACTGAATCCAACACTACTCATCATTTGACGTCGCATCACTGGAGGATATAACAATTACTGGAAGAGCAACATCTGAGCCGTCCACACAAATCTGCAGACGGATAATCCTCGTAGAAGTTGCCGCATTAACCACATGTCGTGTAGGACGAAATCTGGTGAAGAAGCCGAATCAGTGGGGGAAGCACCCCGATCTCTGCGGACGGTCAAGATAGAATCGTAGAACCTGACAGGTTAGCCCGCGTACACACGTGGGGTAGGAAAACCTCACCGACAAGACCAACATGCTGATGGCCAAACGAACACCACACCAAGCCGAAGCACAAGCCCGACGATGACATAAACTCTCTCTATCCTCGATTCCACCAACCACGCCGTTCAAATTGTGTTGAAGCCGGGGTAGAATTATTCGACGTAGTGCAACATCTCAGTAAACACCATCAAACCCTAACTTAATGACCTAATTACATCGCCGAGCGCGGGTTCAAGGTCTCCACCCCTCTTGCCATCGGAGCGGCAAGCGGAGGAGGCGGAGAACCGTTGATTCCCGGTTGGGGCGGAGGTGATTCAGCGACAAGGGTTTTCGGGGGGTGGGGAGGGAGGTGGGGGGGGGGGGTGATAATACAAATTTTGGTCCTAATGATTGACCTACCAAATAAACATACATTACCCTAAATATTTAATAACCCCAACAAAAATATCAAGCAACTTTAATTCCATAACTATAAAATTTTGTTTATATTTAATATCTCTTGAAATCTAATGCCGAAATTTTGCCACTGTCTATCGGATTTTGTATAACCGGAGACTTAGGTGATTTATTCTCCAACTCTATATGATCAATTTATATTTAAGTCGAGCCATTTTTCACCGCCATACACATACCTTTATGTGTATCATTGCTTGATATTCACATGTATGTGATGTACTCCATCCGTTTTTAAATATAAGTCTTTTTTAGTTTTTTCTGATTCATACTCCCTCTGATGCTAAATGTAAGATGTTCTAGGAGTTGTACACGTCGTCTAGATGCGGAACAAAATGAGTGAACATACATATTAAAACGTGTCTAGATACATGTACATACATGTGAATGTAAAAAAAGTTAAACTATCTTACATTTAGAAATGGCGGAAGTACTTATCTAGACGTATTTTAGTGGGTATTTTACTTATTTTACTCCATATTTAGTACATATTGGAATGTGTAAAACATTGCACAGGGAGTCCCTGAATGGCATAATATTTTTTGATAAAGAGAATATATTAATATCATGAATATACCAATTATATCGAGTCTTTGCACCAAGAAAGATGCACATAGTCAAAAACAAGATGGCATGATGTACTAGTGCACAGCTCTAGTCCATCCTTCTTCCTAGTGGTAATGGTGGCAATGGTGATCACAAAGTATTGCGTATGGAGGGAATAACACCTTCGGGCCGAATCTAGCATAACACTGACAGAACACTTCTCCACCTAACATTGTCCTAAGCAGACAGTGCGTGAAACATTTCTCCACCTTGATTCTGACGGTGACGGGCGCGCAATGGAAAGACTACTCACGATCCTTAATAAGTCACTGTTACTGACCATCTGAAAGAAAATCGTGCGCCGTATGGAATTTCGGTTCCAGTATATCATACTCTCTCCGTTCATAAATATAAGATGTTTTAGATGTTACACATATTGTCTAGATACATACATAAATGAGTGAACATACAAATATAATGTGTCTAGATACATTTATGTACATGTGTATGTGGACAAACTCTAAAACATTTTATATTTAGGAACGGAGGGAGTACTTCTGAGTACCGGCAACGGTGATCACAATCTTGACTACTACTCTCTCCGTTTTAAAATATAACATGTTTATGTGATATACACATGTTGTCTAAATGCGGAGTATAATGAGTGTAAACTAAAACGTGTCTAGAAGATACGTTTGTAAAAATTGCGCAGAGAAGAGGACCGAAGCATATTCACATGTATGTGATGTACACATCAACACCGGTTCATTTTTGTCCTGGGTCCACACCTGAATGGAATGATCTGTATTCTGTACTGGTGTACAGTCCTACCCATTCTACTTCCGAATACTGGTAATGGTGATCACAATGTTCGTTGAGAAATTAAACTCAAGTATTGCGCATAGAGGGAAGAACAGCTTCGGGCCGAAGCAAGCATAACACTGACTGAATACTTCCTTATTTCTTCCCACTCTTTAAGCAAGCTAGCTACTGTAGATTACATCAAGCAGTGAAGCAGGCGGTTTCAGTACCTAACATACTATTCCTCGACAATTTCAATGTCCGAAAGATCAACCGACGTGAACTCCCCCTCAGGCGAGAATAATATGTTGGCAGCTTTGACAATCTTCTTCTGCGGAATCTGGCCGATCTTGGTCAGGTCGTCGTCAGTCAGCTCCCAGTCGAAGATCTCGAGGTTTTGTCTGAGCCTCTCCATGCTGAAGCTCTTGACGATTGGCGTCGCTCCTTGTTCATAGATCCACCTCAACGCTACCTGCAGGAGAAGAAGGGATCCGACGATCCGTCACTGTCATTTGGATAGCATGCTCTTGGATTTGCGTGGCGAAGCGTCCAGCCGTCGACGTGTGTCGCGAGGAGAAAAGAGGCGTCCATGGCGTGCACAACCTATCCAGCTATCGATCTATCGGTGTACGTACCTGTGCGACGGTTTTTCCTCTAGCCCTGGCGATCTCTGCGAGCACCTCTGATTCCAGCACGGCGCTGCCCTCCCCGGACCAGTTCTGCCCACCCAATGGCGAGTACGCCGCGACATGGATGCCCTTCTCTGCGCAGTACTTCCTCAGCGTTCTCTGTTGCCAGAACGGGTTCATTTCCACCTGCACATCACACACACGAGGAGTTTCAGTGACGATCGACTTGCTACAGTTTCAGATCGGTATTCGATAATATTGTCAGAGTTCAGACAATAACCTGGTTGACGGCTGGCGGGACAGTGGCAGCTTCCAGGATCTTGTCGAGGTGCCAGGTGGTGAAGTTGCTGACACCGATGGCCTTGGCGAGCCCCAGACGGTGGCACTCCTCCATCTCCCGCCAGACGCCCTCGAAGTCAAACGGCACGGCGTCCTCCCGCTTGGCCGGGAACACCCCTGGCCCGGGCTTCAGGCTGACCGGCCAGTGGATCAGGTACAGGTCCACGTACTCCATCTGTAAATTCCTGACGGATCGACATGGCCGAGATCAAGAAACTGACGGGCCAAGTAGGCAAAATTGACCGGCTGCTACAGGAGACTTACTGGAGGCTCTCCCGGAGGGAGGGGAGCACGAGGTGCGGGTGGCACTGCGTGCACCAGAGCTTGGAGGTGATGAACACCTCCTCCCGGGACGCCACCAGGCCGCGCCGCATCGCCTCGGCCACGGCGTCGCCAAGCGGCCGCTCCGACCCATACAGGGAGGCCGTGTCGAAATGGCGGAAGCCGACGTCCACGGCGGATAGCACGGCGTCCCTGGTGGTCTCCGGCACGAGCGGGAACTTGGCCGTGCCCATACCGATCGCCGGCATGGGCCTCGCGTTGCCGGACGGCAGCGCCACCACTGGCACCGCCGTTGCCGAGGCCATGCGTCGTCTCTGTAGACCACCTGCGTTGAGCAATTGAGATTGTCTTGCGGTCGCAGCGCAGGACGAACAGCCGGCTTCACACTGCCTTTTCCCCTAAAATTCCAAAGAGGGGGTTTTGTTTCTTCAGGCCGTTTCTGGAATGGAATCCTTGTGTGATCAGAGTCGTGTGCAAATCAACCTTAGGAGATGACAAATGAGTGAACCTTGAGTTGGAAGCGGACGTGACAAGCACACCACAACAACAGTGTATGACAGACATGGGTACATGACCGAACGTATAGCCCCAGAAACTATGGTATGGCTTGAGTTTGTCCGCGTGTGACAACCAATCATCCATGCTATGGCCTATGGATGTTGATTTCACAGTGGAAATTACCATCCAGGGAATACGTCACACGTCATACTCTGCTCTTCAATGTTTTCAAGAAAAAGAATTGCACGGCGGCACGGGCCTTGATAATAATAGTTGGGTCGCAAACCTTGACATCCACAACCTCAACGTCGAACACATCCACCGATTTTTCACTCTTTGGGAGCTGGTTTCCAATGTCAACCTCGACCCCGGCACCCCCGACACTATCCGTTGGAAGTTCACCGAAAATAGCGTCTACACAACATCCTCCACATACAAGATGCAGTTTGAAGGCACTATCGCCTCCTCCATGAACCAAGTCATTTGGAAAATTTGGGCCCCTTCAAAGTGCAAGGTTTTCGCTTGGCTAGTTATGTAAAATCAGATCTGGACATCGGACCGCCTCCAACTCTGTGGGTGGCAAAATTGTGGAAATTGCCCCCATGTGATCAAACTCAAGGTCGGCGGCACACCTCCTCTTCAAGTGCTGTTTTTCTACTAGGATTTGGACGGATATCCTCAATTGGATTGGCTACAATGACACCTCCCCGCGCTTTGGGCTAACGAGGACAATGTGAAAGATTGGTGGACTAAGCTTGTCATCCCAAACGGCAAGGCTAGGAAAGCTTTGGCTTCTTTGATCATGTTTGTCTCTTGGGAGATTTGGAAAGAGAGAAATGCCGGTGTCTTCCGTCATCACGCCTCCCCGTTTCCGTTTGTCATATCTAGGATTAAGGCAGAAGCCAAGTTGTGGGCTTTGGCTAGAAACTCGCATCAGGGCAATGTATTTCCGGGAGATTAATCCTAGTTTTTCGAAAGTCTTAGGATGTGTCCTAGGCATGTGCTGAACCTCTAAAGTCTCCTTCTTTATTAATGAAAATGGTAAATCTTTTGCCTTGTTTCAAAACAAAAATACTCTGGAGTCTGGAGTATTGGCAACAGTGATAACATTATTTAGTTCTGACTTCTGACAACCTGTATCAAAATAGTGTATACTGTTTACTGGAACCATAACTCGTGCGTCGTTCGTGCCTACGCCTCAACAATTTCCATGTCTGCAAGGTCAACTGACGTGAACTCGCCCTCGGACGAGAACAATCCTGCAGCTGTAATCATCTTATTCTGTGGAATCTGGCTGATCTTGAGCAGGTCGTCGTGAGTTAGCTCCCAGTCGAAGATCTCAAGGTTCTCTTTGAGCCTCTCCTTGCTGAAGCTCTTGACGATTGGGGTCAGTCCTTGCTCGTAAATCCACCTCATTGCCACCTGATGGAGAAGAAAACGTGAATCCGTTGGTGTCATATGGACAACATGAGACTGTGTGTGTCGCAACTGCAAGGAGAAACACTGCGAACTTGGCATGCAAAACCTATATTTCAGGCTTTCGGTTGAGTATTTGTGTACCTGTGCGAAGCTCTTCCCTCTAGCCCTGCCGATCTCCACGAGCACCTCAGAATCCAGCACGGGGTTGCCTTCCCTTAACCAGTTCTGGCCACCCAACGGCGAGTACGCGGCGACGTGGACGCCCTTCTCTGCACAGTACTCCTGAGCTTCCTCTGCTGCCAGGTAGGGTTCATCTCCACCTGCACACCACACGCAGTTCGACGACTGACTTGCTAAGATTTGCATTCCAGTTTCAGTAATCTCGTAGGAGCTGCTAAGTCATAACTATTCAGCAACCTGGTTGACAGCAGGTGGAACAGTTGCAGTCGCCAGGATCTTGTCGAGGTGGGTGGTGGTGAAGTTGCTGACGCCGATGGCCTTGGCGAGCCCCAGGCGGTGGCACTCCTCCATCTCCCTCCACACGCCCTCGAAGTCGAACGGCACGGCGTCCTCCCGCTTCACCGGGTACACCACCGGCCCGGGCTTCAGGCTGACGGGCCAGTGGATCAGATACAGGTCCACGTACTCAATTTGCAGGTTCCTGAGACGATCAAGATTCAATAATTACCGGGCCAAGTAGGTATAAACCGACTGAGCTACTGCTCTCTCGAAATCCTTCTTACTGGAGGCTTTCCGGAGGGATGGGAGCACGAGCTGCGGGTGGCAGTTCGTGCACCAGAGCTTGGACGTGATGAACACCTCCTCCCGGGACGCTACCAGGCCGCGCCGCGCTGCCTCGGCCACGGCCTCGCCTAGCGGCTGCTCCGTCCCGTACGCGGATGCCGTGTCGAAGTGGCGGAAGCCGACCTCCACGGCTTCCAGCACGGCGTCTCTGACAGTCTCCGGCACGACCGGGAACTTGGCCGTGCCCATGCCCATCGCTGGCATGGGCCTCGCGTTGCCATGCCTCAGCACCACCTCCGGCACCGGTGCCGTCGTCGAAGACATGAGTCCGTCTCCCTGCAGAACACCTGTCCAGGCGCGCGGTGTGTTGTCGCGCTGCAGGAGGTTCGTGTGACAGAGCACGTTTTATACTGGCCAAGTGGAGTAGCAGTTCTTCTTCCTCGTCTCTTCTTCAAACAGGTGGGTTTTGTTTTTCGGTTTTGCTAATTCTCAATCGATTGAGAATTAGCTTAGTTCTCAATCGCGTGACGTCATCAGTTACAAGTGGATTTGCAACTGATTTGGACTATTTGATTTGCTTCGTGATTCGTGCATCAGTTGCAAGTCAACATGCAACTGGGATTTGATGACGTCATGTGAATGAGAACTAAGTTAATTCTCATTCGCCTGAGTTGCAAATGGACTTGCAACTGCTTCGGACCGTTTGATTTGCTTCGCGATTCGTGCTAATCATGAGTTACAACTTGACTTGCAACTAGAATTGATGACGTCATGCGATTGAGAACTAAGCTAATTCTCAATCGATTAAGCGCTAGAGAGACCCTTTGTTTTTTCACGCACCACTGATTTTTCGGGCGGAATCCTGTATGTGCAGCCGGTCGGTCACCCATGATAATTTTACTTTACGAAATGAAGGGTGACCCCTCCGCCGTCAACCCGTCGTCTCCATGACATGCAAGTTTCGTTGTTACACACGCGACAAGGATGTGAAAGTGGAATAAATTGGATAGGTGAGTTAGTTTTTTTTGGAACGTCGTCTCCCATTGAAAAATATTCCGCCTAAATGATAAAATCTAGTGTCAAACCTGAGATTTGAACTCCACACGGGTACAACCACTATCCTAACCATCCTACCACAGGCGGGTTATCGATAGGTGTGAGATAATAGAAATATAGTCAAATACGCTATATTTTCTACTATCCCACTTACACATCCCTTCACGGATAAACTCAAGCTGCACTCTCGTGTCAGATGTTTTTCCTTCGCCGCCATATTTTTTTAAAGTCTCGCAGGTCTTTCATATATTCATTTCCTAGCCAACATCTGCATCAGTTGTCTGTCCGACAAACAAGAACCTTCGAAAGCGGCAGTCATGGCCTTACCTTCCGACAAAGCGTCGGGACCGGACGGCCTCAACGACAAATTCTTTAAAGTTTGTTGGGAGACTATCAAAGGCGATAGCATGGCGGTAATCAACCGCTTCTCCGATCTTCGTACAAATAGCCTCCATTGGCTCATCTCCGCGAACATTGTCCTAATTCCCAAGAAAGATGACGCCGAGGACATCACTAATTTCTGGCCCATTCGTCTCATCCATGGCTTGGCTAAGATTGTGGCAAAGATCCTCTCTTTGCGCCTTGCTCCTCACATGGACGATCTAGTCTCTCTTGCCCAAAGCTCTTTTATTACTCATGATAATTTCATGTTCGTCCGGAACTACGAGGCTACAATGTCGAAAGAAGGCCACTCTCCTATTAAAGCTCGATATTTAGAAAGTGTTTGACTCAGTCCGATGGGAGTATATTTTGGAGCTACTTCAACGTCTTGCCTTCCGACCTCGCTTTCGTGATTGAATTTCCGCGCTTCTTTGCACCTCCTCTTCGATACACCATTAGGCATGGCCGCGGCCTAAGACAATGTGATCCGCTCTCCCCTTTGTTATTTTGACATCGACACTGATGCTGCTATCCTTCATGGTGCCTTACCAAGACGACATTTCAAAACTTGCTCGCATCCTTGACCATTTATGTTCGGCCATGGGTTTGACTACCAACCTCCAAAATAGTCTTGTTGCCCCTATCCTATGTGACGGTATTGACGTCACCAACTTCTACCTTGACAACCTTCCCAATGAAGTAGCTTGGAGTGAAAAGGCTTAAAAGAATCCATTTTCAATACCTTGAAGATAAAGTGGTGAAGAGACTTGTGCCTTAATTGTAATTCCTTCAACATCGCGCGTAGGAAGGCTCTTGTTACTTCGGTCCTAACTTCTCGAGCTATCTACCCTCTAACCGCTCTTGATGTTCCGGTGAGCCTCTACAAGCCGTCCAAAAAGGTATTAACGGTTTCCTTTGGGTGGGAAAGGAAAAGGCTACGAGCGCAAAATGCAAAGTTAATTGGAAGGTGGTTTGTCGACCAAAGGTCTTCGGGGAGCTTGGTATTCTTGACATGGTAAAGTTTGGTAAGGCTCTATTCGTTCGGTGGCCTTGGCTTGAGTCGACGGCGCCGGAACGGCCTTGGGTTGGGAAACCCGTGCAACAAAGGCGACATGTAGTTCTTTAATGCCATGACGAAGGTGACGCTTGGCGATGGCAACGAGGCTAGCTTTTGGGATGCCCCTTGGGCAGATGGGCTTAAGAAGTGGATCATTCGTGATGCGCTCTCTGATAATGCTTGGGTCCTCCAAATTGACATGTACAATGGTCCATACATGCTCCAGCTTCAAGAATTCACAGGTCTTTGGCATTTCACTTCATAAGTTTTAAGTTACCCTCATCGAAAATACCATTGATTCTATTGTTTGGAAGCTCACCTCGTCTGACACCTATTCTTGCCATTCGGCCTACTTGGCGCAATTTTCCGGCTTAATTCAAACTCCTATGGACTCTCTAGTGTGGAAGAATTGGGCGCCCCCGAAGTGTAAATATTTCGCTTGGTTAATCATCCAAAAACGTGTGTGGACAAATGATCGTTTTGAGCACCGAGGATGGCCTAATGACAGGCTTTGCCCTCTTTGTCGTCGTGCCGATGAGACGGTGTGCCATCTACTTATTTATTGTCGCTTCTCTGTTCGCATTTGGAACATGCTAAAGGATTGGCTCGCCCTTGTGGATTTTGACCCTCCAATTTGGACCGCCCTAAACGACGTCGAAGCTTGTGGAAGGCCATGGCGTCGCTTGTCATGCTCACTACGCGGGAACTTTGGAATGACCGGAATGCGAGGACCTTCAAGCACACAAGCTCTTTGCCCGCCGCCCTCTTCTCGAAGATCAAACTCAATGCGAAAGCTTGGGTCTTTGCCAGGGCAAAGCATTTGGGTCACTTGTTACCAGGAAATCAGTTGTTTTGTTTCCTTCGTTGCCTTAACGGGCTGTAACTTAAAAACCTTGCGACAACTCCTTTATCAATGAATTAAGGCAAGTCTTTTGCGTTTCTTTCAAAAAAAAAAACCTTCTTGTATCCATCCAAACGGTAAACATCGCCCATCTGTGTAAAAAAAAGCATGGCGGCATTGACAAATACCGCTGAATCATCGGCAACTGATTATGTCACTCGAGGCTTCATGAATTACAGGATTAACTTGAGAGTTTTGGACGGCTTCCTAATTATGACACTGTATTTGGTGTATTTGGAAAGTACTATATCATACAAGAGCATCAGGTGAACCGATTTGCATGATACAAAATCCTTCTTTTTTGTAATTATATATAGATCTTCGGATCTTCCTTAATACACACAGTTTTCTAGGAACACAAGTGGGCAGTAAATGACCCTGGGGCTTGCCGGAGTTCCTACGTCCCTTCTTTCACATCTTGTCAAACATGCTGTACACCATAAATTTATACGCTGGAACCATGAAATTGACACCTAGATTTCAACAACATCAATCTCCGAAAAATCGACGCCAGGGACACCTTCGGGGGAGAGGATTGCCAGCACCGTGACCTTCTTCTGCTGCGGTATCTGAGCAATCTTGAACCGGTCTTCATCGGTCAGTTCCCAGTCAAAGATTTCGGTGTTCTCCTTAAGCCTCTCCTTTTTCATACTCTTGGCCACCATGCTCGCTCCTTGCTCGTAGATCCATCTCAATGAGATCTGGAGAATATGGAGTCGATGGCAATGCTAATATTGAGTTGCAATGGAATAAATATCGCATACTTTTAGACCGGTCATAAAATTTGACGAGGTTTGTTCAAATTCTGCAGCTGGTTAATTTTCTAAAGCATGAATTGGGCAGGTAGATTTAGGTACAATTCAGACAGTTCCTAAGATGAATTGAGAAAATACACTGAATACCTGAGCTACTGATTTTCCTCTAGCCTCGGCAATCTCTTTCAGAACTTCAGACTGTAGGACTGCATTAATTTTCGATGTCCTACTTGTGCCTCCCAAAGGAGAATAAGCAGTCACATGTATTTCTTTCTCTTTGCAGAACGCAATCAATTTTTTCTGCTGCCAGATTGGATTCAACTCAACCTGAAAGGTTTTCTCATACATCAAACAACAATGGTACAACATCTCAGATGTGCTATGAAGCAAAAAATGGGTAGTCTCTGAAAGCAATTTTTTGTACATAAGGAATTTTCACTAAATCCGCTTCTAGTTCTTTGGTTCGTGACCATTGCTTGTACGATTGATCAACACAAACCTGATTCACTGCTGGCGGAATTTTTGCAATTGCAAGTAGCTCCTGTAATTTCTTTGTTGTGAAGTTGCTAACACCAATCAATTTAGCAAGGCCAAGGCGATGGCATTCCTCCATTGCCTCCCATACGCCTCTCAAGTCCATCGGGACGATGTCTTCCCTTTTCATTGAGAGGTGAGGTTTGCTGGGCTTTACACTCATAGGCCAGTGGATCAGGTACAAATCAACATATTCCATTTGAAGTTCTCTAGATATGAGAAGACAAGAGTCTTGGTTAGCACAGAAGTGACAGAATTCAGTAATAAGGGAAACAGGCTTCTGTACAGTAACAGTGTTAGATCCTTGAAACAAATGCCTAATGTTGGGTTACATTCTAATCCATAACTCAAAGTTATTCAAGAATTAGTACCCTTGCAATTCTGAACATTCAGTTAAAATCACATTGTAAGAAGGGAAATGTGATGATGTAGCAAATCTTGATTGTGCGTACTCAGTTTTACAAAGTCAAAATTTGCTTGACATTCGAACTAGTTATAAAATCAAGCACATCAAGTTTGATTTCCAATAACTCACACCTTAGTTTAGAGCTGATGTCAAGTTCAAGTAGAAAATCTAGCATTTGTTGGATATTTCGGGAAGAAAATGTCAGTTTCAAGTTGTCAAGTGCTGCTACAGATTAAAAATGCAAAGCTAATTTCACTTTTTACATTTACTTTTCAAATGGAAACAGTTGTCTGACAATTTTAGTGATAATATTGGTTTGATATGCCGTCTGTGAATTCTTAGTTCAAGTATTTGACGGAGATTACAACGGCTCCAAAGAACCAGATATTTGGGATTGGCTGTTTATAAGTTGCTAGGTTTTTTTCTTAAATCTCCATAATTTTCTAAGCCTTTGGATCAACATCAGCCATCCTCATTTCTATCTGGCTTACGTATAACTTACAAACTAGTAGAAAATGTGGTTACCTTTTACTAAAAATTGCACATTGTCAACACTGCAAGTTTATGCCAAGTGATGCTAGTATGTGTAATTCTAAGTGAGTCAGGCAATTCAACCATTCAGGTACAGTTCAGGGAATGAATCCGAGATCTTAGCTGCAAGCTTTCCTTGAGGGACGGGAGCACGAGATCCGGGTGGCACTGCGTGCACCACAGCTTGGTCGTCACGGACACCTCCCCGCGGGACGCTATGACCCCACGCCGCGCCGCCTCGGCCACGGCCTCGCCGACGAGCCTCTCGGAGCCGTAGACCGAGGCGGTGTCGATGTGGCGGTAGCCCAGCTCAAGCGCGGCGAGCACGGCTTTCTTGACGTCCTCGGCCACGAACGGGTACGACGCCGTGCCGAACCCCACCGCCGGCAACGGCCGGCCGCCGGAACCCGTCAGGAACTCCGGGATTTGGGGGGAGCAGCTGCCGCCACTAGGTGACGCCATGGCAGTGCGTGTGACTCCACGGGCTCTGGGCAGGATTTAGTTTCTTTCTGTTGTAGCCTGATTTGAGGAACGACGTGAGAGAGTTGGTGAGAAGCATAGTTTAAAGGCGTGTGCTACGCGTCAGTCGGGTGTAGCAAACGTTTGCTACAGCCGCCTCCGTAGCCGTCAGATCTATTTAAGTGAAATGATCTCGCGCGTTCGATCTATGTAGCAAAAACGTTTCGCGTGTAGCACTTTGTATCTGTGTATGCAACATCGCATGTAGAAAAGAAATTTCAGAAATGTCCGATCTATGTAGAAAAAAAAGTCAAACACAACATATTTTTTTGTCGCATGTAGCACTGTATGTAGCAAAAAAAAAACACAGATCCGTAAAGCTGGCGACATGTAGCAAAACGAATGTAGCACTTCAAACATAGCCATGTAGCAAAAAAATACAAGCTATGTAGCAAAACTCAATAAGAACGTGTAGCACAGGTGTATAGCAAAAAAGCCAGTCCGCAAAAAAAAATCCCCATTTGGTTACACAACAAATATAGTGTAGCACTTCTCTTGTACTTACACACCAAAAACAATAAGAACATGTAGCACTTTTAAAACATCCATGTAGCAAAAACCAACACCACATCACCTTTGCAGAAATCATGTAGCACTTTGCGCGTGCTTATCTAACAAAAACCATGCTCATATGTAGCAAAATTAATAAGAACATGTAGCATCGAGAAAATCTCCAGGATGTACTAACCTCCACCAGCGGCCATGGAGCCACATCCATAGCCAATTCGAGCTCTTCAGGCACAAATCAGGCTAGTCACAGCCGCGTGGTCGCCGGATCTAGCGATCCTCGACCCATCCCCATCGGAGCTTGGTGCGATGCTCCTGGTCATGGACTCGCACATCAAATCGTGCTGGTGCAGCAGCTCTCCCGCGGACTGACGGCAACAGAAGGCGGCGCTCGACGGCGGCAAGCATCCGAGCACCAGCGGCGACCAACGGCGTCATACCTCGCGTGAGCAGCGGCAGATGCATCCAACGAGCAGCAACTGGCCATGGCAGCGCTAGTTCTGGGGCGACGGCAGGGAGTTGCTTAGCTCCCCAGTCCGGCGTGGTGGCCCGAATCTAGGGGCGGTGGGGAGCCCTGGTCAGACGGCAGGGGCGCGGTATTGTAGCAGTTGGGAACGACGGAGTAGGTGGGTACGTTTTGCCCTGTTTTTCAGTGCGATCGTGTTCGCACAAAAGGAAGCGTGACCGTGTGACTCGCTCACGCTGTTCCTACCGGCTGTAGCTACCGTCGGTAGGTGAATAGCATTTTCCTAGTATAAAAAACCGGACCGGTCACCATCCGGCAAGGGTGGTGCGCCGATTCAAATGTATAACCAAAAAACCGGACCGGTCAGTGAACCGGTGAGGTGGCTGGTTTACTGGTTCACCGGTCCAACTGTCGGCTCAGTCGGTTCAATAGTGACAAAAAACCGACAAATTTATAATAATTAAGTAAGCTAATTTCTGAAAAAATCATCGCCAAATTCTATATATTGCATTTACTTCTATAATGAATCACAAGATATCATTAGCGCGTATTGGGCCTCAGACGTTGTGTTTGCAAGTCCTGGGTTCGAATCCTGACCTTATTTCATTATTTTTATTTTATTTTTCCGGTTTTTGGATACTTCAGTCTTTTGCGTTTAAAAAACCAGACATGGCCTCGGTTCCGGATGTAGATGAGAATTCAAAGTTCATTCATTTTTTTGAACAGGAAAGTTCATTCATTTAAGGGATCGATTATTACAACCTACACACCTCTCTACGTATTGCCCTCTTTACGTCATGCGTACGTCACTCAGTTTCCTTCATCTACATCTTCAGAACACGATTCTTCGGTTAACACATTGACTCCGTCAAACGGTACAGGTGAGCAACCTTCGGCCGTCGGACGTGGCGACAAAGTTACGATTTGGCGTCGGCGACGGCGACAATCTAGGGGATTTCCGTGGGGCTGCCGACGACCCGTTCGTCCAGTGCGTGGCGGTGAAGTTCTACATGTCTAGAGCGAATAAAAAATGATTTGGCAGTGGGCCCGTGGTATTCTTTCGCCCAATGTACCGATATACTCACTCCGTTTTTTAATATAAGATGTTTTAGGTGTTGTACATGTTGTCTAGATACATACTAAAGTGAGTGAACATACACACTTAAACATGTCTACATATATTTGTGTGCACATGTATGTAGACAAATGCTAAAATATCTTATATTAAAAAGGGTGTGACTAGTGCTCAGTCGACTGAGAATTAAACGTCACCGTTGATTTCTAGCGATTTACTCCCGATAGATTATTTTTTCCTTTCGACTGCTCCCGATCGATTGACTTGTACTCCCTCCGTTCCAAATTAATTGATTTCCATTAGTCCACACATGGACGTATCTAGACATGTTACACGTATAGATACATCCACATGTGGACAAATGGAAGTCAATTAATTTGGAACGGAGGGAGTACGTGTTGTGGCCTGTGGTGCCTCTCGCCTCGCTCCAAGCAAAGGCCCAAAGGCCCAGGTCGCCTCTGGCCCAGGTAGAAAGAAAACATGTGCTTCCTCATCAGCCTAGCATGGGTCGTATCCCTCTATTTTTTCTTTATTGTGTGAGTCGTTATCCTCAAGAAAAAAGAAAAAGAAGCTGGTGTGGGTCGGTACAATTTTTTTTGTGGGTCGTTCTTCTTAATCTAAAAATAAGCGATAGTTCTATTTTTTAATTATTTGGAAAATAAATTAGTAAATAAATATTATTATATTTAAGTTTAAGAATTGCTAAAAAATAATCATTTTGAGAAACAAATGTTTACCCGTAACAAATAAATTGTTTGACCAGTACAATAATTGTTCACATATTTTGAAAAATGCTCAGCCATCTAAAAGCCTTCAGGGTTTTGAAAAAAAATGTTCATGTATTTTTTAAGAAACGTTCACTTGTCTAAAAAAAGGTTTATGTATTTAAGAAAATGTTCAAGGGATTGAAAAAAGGCAGTTGTTGTTTGACTACGTGAATATTTTTCTGAACCTGTGAACATTTTTTAAACTGGAGAGCATTTAGTTTGAACCACATGAACAATTTTTCGAACACACTGAAAATATTGTTAAGCTTCGTGAATATTTTCATGTAAACTTATGAACTTTTTTATAGGTTAACGCAAAGCATAGCCCACAAATGGGACATAAAATATCTTTAAAAATGCAAGAGGCATGTGCGGACATAATTGTGCAACTCTTCTTTTCTGTCGCAGAAGATTCACTAAAAAGAAATTAGACACAAAAAATAAATGTGTAATTCTTGAATCAAAATGGAACTGCAACATTTTTCTTGGATTTTTTAACGGCGTAAATAGTTCTTAGTCGACTCCGAATGAACCAATTCTCAGTTGAATGCGGGCCGGTCATGAGATTTCGGGGTCCGGAGCGAAACAAGACCCGATGCCCCTATAATCAACAAAATAATTACATTAAACTATTTTATTACCCAAAAAATCATATATTTGCTTTGAAATTTCTTCAAACATTACAGCATGTGAAGTCAATGATGGTACTGTGTCAATATCGATCCTACTGATTATCACCCGCGTCGATTGTACCTAGGATCATTTCGTTGCCAAGGGCGTGGGCGTAGTACGGTATCCTCTCGGTAACTCGGCTTCTCGCCTGACAACGTGCCGCAAATGAGTCGTCCCTATCTCCTACCCTTGAGCACGTCGACTAGTGCAGAACACAAGGCACATCAGATGAAAAATTGTAGTACCAAGAAGCATGGTTTGCACTTCCGCATATGCCAATAATTAGATAAATCAACACTAAACGGAACAGGAAGATGAGTCAATTTTTTTGTGCTAGGAAAAATGATTCACTTGAGAGCTGTATATTTTAGTTTACTTTTTATTATTTGCGCTGCATTACTTTTTTTAGCAAAATGTGCGCTGCATTGCTAAATCGTTCTTGTTGAGCTCAAACTAAGGGAAAAGGCCTAAAAAGTAAAGTAAAATATACAGCGGCCCAAGTTAATCCCTTCATGGCAAACTAAGGGAAAAGGCCGCTAACTAAAGAGAAAAACCCAAGTTATCAAAGGAGAAAGGCCAAGTTCAATCCAATACGATGCACACAGCGGTCGTCTTCCTCAATCGTATGACAAAAAACCATAACCTGCTCTAATGGCGCCGTCTCTTTCTCCACTGCGTATGCCCTAACTAGCTGGGATTCGGGGGCCCCTTGAATTCGGGGGCCCGGGCGGCCGCCCCTCCTGCCCCCCTCAGGGCGGCCCTAGTTGAATGGTGTCAACATGTTGATTCCTAGCTATTTCCTTTGCTTAAAGCAGAAATCTCAGTTGCATTCTACCTGTCAGAAAAATGTCAGTTGTAAGTGTAGTTGTAACTAGGACATCCCTCGAGAAAATATCAGTTGCAGCTGCAATGGAGCATCCCCGAAGAAATCTCACTTGCAAGTGTAGTTGCAACTGAAAAAAAAAAACTCAGTTGCAACTGGAAAAAAAGAAAAACAACTCAGTTGCAACTGCAGTTGCAACTAGGCATTCTCGAGAAAATCTCAGTTGTAATTGCAGCTGCAACTAGGGGACAAAAAATCTCAGTTGCAAGTGCAGTTGCAACTGGGACAAAAAAAATCTCAGTTGCAAGTGCAGTTGCAACTGGGAACAAAAAAGAAAAATCTCAGTTACAACTAGGACATCCTCGAGAAAATCACAGTTGCAAGTGTAGTTGTAACCGGGGACAAAAAAAAGAAAAACTTCTCAATTGCAAGTGTTGTATGAACTGGGACAAAAAAGAAAGAAAATCTCGATTGCAAGTAGAGTTACAAATGGGGCATCCTCGAGGAAATCTCAGTTGCGAGTGTAGTGCAAGTGGGACAAAGAAAAAAAAAAAGAATCTCAATTGCAAGTGCCGTTTTAACTGGGACAAAAAACTCTCAGTTGCAAGTGCAGTTGCAACTAAAAAAAAATCTCAATTGCAAGTGGAGTTGTAACTAGGGCATCCCTTGAGAAAATCTCAGTTACAAGTACAGTTGCAACTAAACATCTCGAGGAAATCTCAGTTAAAGTGCAGTTGCAAGTGGAAAAAAATAAAAATATATAAAAAAATTATAATAAAACCTCAGTTGCAAGTGCAGTTGCAATTAGGGAAACAACAAATCTCAGTTGGAAGTGAAGTTGCAACTAGGAGTAGCTTGTAAAAGATCTCAGTTGCATGTGCAGTTGTAACTGGAAAAAAAAAATCTCAGCTGCAAGTTGGAACTTCTCGAGGAAACTTAGTTGCAAAAAAGCAAGTATTTATAACTGAAATAAAATATTTATATCTTCAATCTAAAAACATTTAAAGGAGGTCAAGGTACGAACAAAATTATCTATGAAAAAATATAGTTTCAACCATGTCACATATAAATGGAAATATTTTGAAAAATAAAAGTCAGTTGCAACAAGTCTAGAATTGATAAAAAAATCCAGTTGCTACCTAGTCCGTCGAAAAAAATGCATGAGAAGGTGGACAAAACTATGCTAATTAATCTGAACAATGTAAATCGCTATGACGCAATTTATTATTTGTTTTTAGATAAACATATATTAGTGCAATAATAGCAAGATGGAATAAGGCCTAGAATGACAGGAAAAGGAAAACCATTTAAAGTTGCAAAGTTCATTAATGAAAACATATTAAAAGCATCGCACTAAAAATAGAAAAACAAAACATAAAGAAAACCGAGAAAAAAAGAAAAATATAACTACAAACAATAGTTCTTACGGCAATGAACATAAAAATGGTGTTCTTACCCATGTTATATAGGTGACTAGATATGAGATAATTATAAGAACAAAAAAAGCAATCATGGCCAAGGAATAAAAAGGTCCGAATGGGACGTACAACCCAACACATATTCCCGTTGGAAAATGAACAAACCCACAATAGCTATTTCCTAACGTAAAGACACGCTAGGTTACAATCAACCATTAATTAAATGGACGGCTAAACATATATTCCCCCTCTCGCTCTCTTATGTTACTAGGGTATCGCGGAGGTGCTAGCAGCCTGTCCAAAAAATACAAAAAGAAAAACAAACAACAAAATTTATGAAACTCTGTAATATCTAGCGGCTGTACGGTCAACTGAAAATTAACTAAATCTCAGGCGCCAAATTAGCAAATCCGTATATAAAAAGGTGTGACTAGCTATCATTCGACCGAGAACTAACCTTAATCTCCGTCGAATGATGTAACCCATGTCTAACAAGAAAGTTTTGGTTTCGCCTCAGTATACACCTAAAATTTAATATGTACAAAAAAAAGAAAAAATAATAACTTGCAACAAGTATGTGACAGAAGAAAAATAGTCGGTTGCAACCATAGAATAATTTAAAAGTAATCAGTTGCAACCATGGTCAACCGGAAAATTTCAAGTTGCAACCAATATGCAAGTGAAGAAAAATCAATTGCAATGTCGCAACCAAGTTTTAGTTGCACCTAAACCGGCACGAATTAAAACGATCATCCAACAGATGCGAAATTGAACGAGCTCTACCTCGTAGACAATAATTAGCAATCCCGGAGCAGAAATAGGTTAACACTGAGTTTGTTTTGGAGACTTCCTATAATACGCCAAACAAACCGGATCAACCTTTGAAAAACATTAAAAATGAACCAAAAAAGGCATCTGCAATCTTAATAATATTGTGTTCGGTATAGACATGTATGTCGTTAATTATTAAAATAATATTTGGTGAAGAAATAATTAAAATAAAGCAAAAGAGATAAAGATTTAAAAGGCAAAGAACACAAAAAGGAAAAACAAATTTGACCAAATAAAAAACGAAATACTACAAGAAAAAACATAGTACGACAGACATAAGCGCAGGCACAACATCCGTAAAGAAAACAATCTAGACAAGCAAAAGAAAAAATCCCGCAAACATGATAAAACAATCAACTTTTGAGTAAAATCCGGCATGCATGAAAGGCCCATGTGGATAGAAGACTAAGAGCCCAAAAAAGAACCGACAATCCAGCGAATGCACTGCTCGCATGGATGTTACGACTTACGACCAGATAATTACGTACAACACAACACACGAATCTAGCAGAAAAATATCTAACGGCCATATAATCGACTGAGAGAATTAGCAAAACCGAAAAATTAAAAGTGTCGCACTAAATATCAGAAAAGGTAAACAAAAACCTAAAACAAACACAAGAAAGAGAAAAAGTAAATATAACTACCGACAGTAGTTCGCATAATCATGCAAAAAAGTTGTTTGTACTCAAGCTGCATTAACTAGCAATGAGAATATGCTAGAAAGAAGTCGCAAGAAAAACAAAATCTTACGAGAACAAAAAAAAAACAAAGCCACGGACAACTCACAGGCCACATACGCATTGCCCAGGAACAAGAACGATCGCAGGAAAAGTAAAGCCCAACATAGATGTTCTGTTCAGAAGGAAAAGGCCCACGATAGCTGGTTCGTTCATGACTTGACATGCTCGGTTAAAACCAGCGATCAATCAATCAATCAATCAAGTAAATGGACAGCTAAACAATCGGCTGAGAACTAACAAAATTCTCAGTCGACTGAGAATTAGCAAAACCGTATTAAAAACGGAGGGAATAACTGATCATTATCATTTTTATGCATTATTCATAGCCCTAAAACCCCAAAAACCTCACTGCATCAACATCCAGTGAAGCATTTATCTGCATTTTACAGTACTTTTCATCCATTTTGCAGTTCAGTGCGCAAAGGCACACAATTCTCCAGAAGATGCAATTTCAGATGTTCAGAAGTGACCCGGGCCAATACACAAGTATAGCAGAGCTTTCTTCCGCTCGAAGGAGCCTCGCGAGGGCTGAGTTCCTCGCCGAGGTCTTACTAGAGAAGGTCTTTACTTGACGCCTCGCGAGGGCTGAGTGCCTCGCCGAAGTCTTTGAATACTTGATGCCTCGCGAGGGAGGCGCAGTCGTCGAGAGGGGGCCTCGCGAGAGAGGCGCAGACGTGCGCCAGGACTTGTAATATTCTTGATGGGAGAGGCCTCTCGAAGGAAAGGTCCTCCCAAGGCTCATCAGGCTGGTACGCCTGATCCTTAGCAGAAACCTCAGCGGAATGCTAGTGCTGAGCAGGCTAGTACCCTGCCACTGGGCTAACAACTCAACTTCTCCAATTTCCAAAGATGCAATGCAGAAGTGTGGCAGCACAAGGTCCCATGAGAAGATAAGAAGCAATTCAAATGTGTTTGAACCAGAAGAGTGGGAAAGAATCAACTTGGAGGTCAAGAAACCCAAAAAGGCAAAAAGTGCAAAAGTGTGGAGACACCCCATGTGCAGGAAAGTAGAGGAAGCTTCACCACATCTCCACCTCGGGTCACACCTCCACCACAGTGGGAAAAGGTCCATAAAAGCCACCACACATCCCATCTCATCCATCCATCCAATTCCATTCCCATCCATCCACCACACTCCATCCCATCCACAGCCACCACAACACCACCTTGTCGACCACCTCTCCACCAACCAACAAGAACACCAAGACCACCTCAAGAACAGCAAGAAGAAGAACAAGAAGAGCAAGATCAAGATGAACATGGAGATCAGGAGAAGAAGCACAAGGCCCTGGTGATCTGAAGCACAAGAACTGCAACTCTGCATCCACCCTTGTCTACTCCTCTGCTTCCTCTACTTCTACAAGTGCTTCAGTGAGCTTAGCCAAGGATTTCTCCCCATTCCTCTGTGTAATCTTGTGTTGAACTGAGTAGATCATCCATCTGTAAGTAGGGCTTGTGATATTTGGCAATTGCAGTGATTTGAGTGACACAATTCTCTGTCTTTTCTGAATATTTGCATGATCTGCTTGTTGTGTGTCTTGATCTGTGTGTGTAAGGCAAGTCCCTGCATACTGTGTGTTGCAATTCTGTCCCTAGCCTCCCTTTGCTTGTTAACTCACTTTGATCTGGCCAGACAAACCAGAAAGGAGTGATCTTTGTGTTGATTTTTGCTTCTCTGCCTAAATTTGCTAAAACCCTGTGCTGGCAAGACAAGTCTCTGCCAGTTGCTTGAAGTAATTCTTGTTCCCTGTCTAAACCTTGCTTGGATCCTTGCTAGGCTCTGGATTGACAGCCCAGAGGCTACAAGTTAAATTCTGAATTTTTAGTTCTTAAACCCTTTCCTTTAAAACCTTTACTTTTCTGTTTAAAACCTGAAAACCTGAAATTTGAACTAGCTCTAGCTTCTGCCAACACTTAGAACCAGCATAATCTTGCTGATCCCTGTGGAGACGATAACAAACACCCCCCTATAATCACAGCTTGTCAGTAACTGCCGCCCATCGTTTTCAATCTGGTTGTCGACGAGTTCCGGATGTACCCGATGTCAATTTTATCAGAATGGCAAATCTCTGATTTGGATGGGATCCGTTCATGCGTGTCTACAACTTTAAGCCCGTAGGATTTCAATTGGGCGTGTCGCGAAGCTTCGCTTTCCGTTGACACAATGGGATATGTCAACGCTTGCGATTTTCATGGTGTCGGACAGAACCAAGGCATATCAAGGTGGCTATAACTGGACGACCGATGTTGGTGGGTGTGAAGTCTTGGATGCGACAAAAACACTGGTTCACAGACTATTGTGCCGACATGGCTGCAATACGTTGTTCATGTCCGTTATGCACTTATGCATGTGAGTCTAATGATTGGTTCTTTGCAGCAGAGGCTTTGGTGGGCGGCTAGGCGCGACAACATTCGGGGACTTCAGTTCCTGCCAAGACTCGATATTAAGGGTGACAATCCAATGTCTAGCCTTCATTGGTTGTGCTTGGCAGTGCCACTTTACTTATAGGCATTGTCTAAAGAGTTTGTTTCTTCTCTTGGGGGCAATCTATAAATTATAATTGGACGATGAGGTAGTGTTTGTGCATTGTTCCCTTCTTAGGTGTGTTAATTTTGGAGACTCTCTTATGTAGTCTGATAGTTTGGATCCAGTTGCTTTTTAAATTCCTTCTTTTTCTTTTTTAGATGTGTGCATTTTTAGTGTCTCGATTAGTTTATAAAATTATGTTGGGGGCAAAACCTAGGTGTAATCGATGTCATTTTGATATTAATGTATCTTCTTTGTCGAACAAAATTTGTTGGATCTTCTTTGAAAAACATTAGCAGTAAAAGTCCCCTCACACTAAATTTCCTACACTATATGTCGCGGAGCTAATAGGTATTCGACGAGCCTCTCCCTCCCTCGCAACAAGGTGCAACATTGCATAATTTGTCCTATTTCCCTTGCTAGTTTAGCGTTGGTTCTATAGAATATTCATCGCATTTATTCATCAAGACCTTGTTGATTGACACATATGGTTCATGCTTGCAGTTTCTTATTGTCTGGTTTCATTGAATTCGCAAAACATAAACATGCAGCAGACGCCTAGAAAATATTGGAACATCTCGCGTTTGTTTTCACAACATAATTTATACACAATTCATTATATTTTGAAAGTCCATATAACATCAAAAAATCCGAGACAAAATAAACTTGTAGCAAACTACCTAGAAAAACTTGCAACATCTCGCATGTGGTTTCGCAACAAAACTCATATGAGTTTGTTACAATTTGAAAACACGCATGCAACATCAAAAGGTCAGCAAAAAACACTTACATGTACCATCGTCCATGACGACCCTTATCAGATTGGCAAATCTCTGATTTGGAAAGGATCCATTTGTGCGTGTCTACAACTTTAAGCTCGTAGGATTTCAATTGGGCGTGTCGTGAAGTTTCGCTTTCCGTTGACACAATGGGATATGTCAACGCTTGCGTTTTTCATGGTGTCGGACATAACCGAGGCTTTTTAAGGTGGCCATAATTGGACGACCGATGTTTGTGGGTGCGAAGTCTTGGATGCAACAAAAACATTGGTTCACAGACTGTTGTGTCGATATGGCTGCAGTATGTTGTTCCTATCCGTTATGCACTTATGCATGTGAGTCTAATGATTGGTTCTTTGCACTGACGGCTTTGGTGGGCGGCTAGGCGTGACAGCATTCAGGGACTTCAGTTCCTGTCAGGACTCGATATTAAGGGTGAAATCCAATGTCTAACCCTTCATTGTTTGTGCTTGGCAGTGCCACTTTACTTATTGAACACATTGTCTAAAGAGTTTGTTTTTCTTCTTTTGGAGGAAATCTATAAATTATAATTGGACGATGATAGTGTTTGTGCATCGTTCCCTTTTTAGATGTGTTAATTTTGGAGAATCTCTTATGTAATCTGATAGTTTGGATGCGGCTACTTTTTAACTCTGTTCTTCTTTTTCTTTCCTTGATGTATGCATTTTTAGTGTCTCGATTAGTTTATAACATTATTTTGGGGCAAAACCAAGTTGTAATCAATGTTTTTCTATATTAATATATCTTCTTTTGTCAAACAAAATTTGTTGGATCTTCTTCAAAAAACATTGGTAGTAAAAGCCCCCTCGCACTAAATTTCCCACTCTGTACGTCGCTGAATATTCACCTGCTAGTTTTCCCTAGTTTTCCCTCGGAACAGGGTACGTCGCTAAATTTCCCTCGGAACAGGGTGCAACATTGCATAATCTGTCTTATTTCACCTGCTAGTTTTAGCGTTGGTTCCATAGAATATTCATCGAGCGAGAATATTTATTCATCAAGACCTTGTTGATGGACACATATGCTTCATGCTTGCAGTTTGCTTATTGTCTGGTTTCATTGAATTTGCAAAACACAAACATGTAGCAGACGCCTAGAAAATATTGGAACATCTCGCATCTGTTTTCACATCAAATTTATACAATTCATTAAATTTTGAAAGTCCATAAAACATCGAACAATCCGAGACAAAATAAACTTGTAGCAAACTACCTAGAAAAACTTGCAACATCTCGCATGTGGTTTCGCAACAAAACTCATATGAGTTTGTTACAATTTGAAAACACGCATGCAACATCAAAAGGTCCGCAAAAAAAACTTACATGTACCCTGGTCCATGACGGCCCTGATCTTGCTGATTCGCTCGCACAGCCACGAATCCGGCTTGCCGGAACCCGTCGATGCTCGAGAAGGTGACCCCAGCCCCCATCTGACCACATCCTAGGCTCGACATGGAATACATTGAAATTTTTCAAATAATTAGATTTCATATTTAGAGCACGTACAGCGCAAGGCGCTTACTTAGCGATGCTAGGATTTTTCTCCCGGTGAGCGGCAGTTAAGCGTAGAATCCCAGGCATCGGGCGCTTAATTTTAGGTGTCGCCGCAATACTTTGCGCCAGGCGCTTAGACTAGCCATAGTGCTAGTATCTTAGCTAGTATCATCCAACTTGGACCCACAAAAATACTTATGTGGCAGGTAATTAAGAAAGAGAGAGATTAGAGTAACATAGGTAGATACCGTATCATGACACGTATAACAAGAAAATTTAATGACAAATAGATCTAGCACACATATTTGCATTGAGATACTACAAAACATTAAATAGAATGAGATCCAGCAGACCATGGCTCGCCGTACATTTTGCACAAAGCACCCTAACCAATCTTGATATCAACCCACGGTCCTCCTTACAGGTTTGCTTCCTCCTCGTATCGCCAGTTCCCTCCCGCACCGATGGAAGAAAGAGAGGCAACTAGCGGCGCTAGGGTTTGCCGCCGCCATCCCTTCCCGTGGTTCCCCGGCGAGGCCGTCGTGGCCGCAGAAACGCACCCGAAAGAAAAACGCACCCTTCGTCAAACCTTACGTTGTAGGATCCCACGCCGCGTCGCGCCATGCATCTCACCGCACGCCGCCACAGGGAGGAACCCGCGCGGCGGCCCCTCGCTCTCCCAGCTGGTCGACTCTGAGAAGCCGACGATGACCCTGACGCCTTCCTCGCCGCAGCTGCTGCCTCCTCTCCTCCTCATGCATCCTGCCGCCGTCAGCCCCTCGCCGCCTCCCCAACGGCTTCATTCAGCTGCAACGGAGGGCGTCAAGGAGGACCTCACCGAGCTATCCAAGACCCTGAATCCCTGATCAGCCAAAGCTGGGGCGTCGCCAACTTCCTCGCGACCGGGAGCCTCGCCCTCGCCGTCCTCCGCGGGGAGTCAATCCACCGCCTTTAACACGCTGCCTGAGATTGCAGGGATCTGGAATGACTTCTCTGAGATTAGCAGGAGGTTTAGGACCGAGTCTCACTTCCAATTTCTTCGCTCCTGAAGACGGGGAAGATGAGGAATTGCTGGCACCCAGAGACCTGGCTTGACTTCCGGCTGCTCCCTGACGAAGAGGAGTCTGATGGTCCGTTCTCATGTAATTTCTTCACCCCTCACACCTGTCTATTGGATCTGAATTAGGCACAATACATTTTCCCCCAGTCTGGAGTAGATGTATTTGTGTATTGGTATGACTATAAAGGCTAAAGTTTAGGTTCACTGTGCTACTGCTATCTATGGCTATATTTTTTTCCTTTCGTTTCTGGTTTTCACGTCTTAATGTTTGATAACCTACTGTTGAAGCTCTCAAGTTAATCATTGCTATATATGCCAATCCGTATGAGTGTGTACATATGCAGTTGCTTTTCAAAACATAAGCAGTGTCAGAAATTATTCATCCATTGCTATTGTATATGAAGCTTATTCCAGGTTGGCTACTATGTATATGTAACCTGCCTGTGTTAGGTAGGACCTGCAAGAGTTGGCTACTATATATATGTTACGGATCAGCCAATATAGTTTATTTGTATTTCTTTCCTTTTTGCCAATATGTTAAACTTATACAAAGAAGTTATTTTCAGTCAAAAGAGGCTCACTCTTATCTCTTCCTTCTCTCTCCTCATCCACAGTACCTGAGAGCTCCCAGTGGCTGGGCCAAACCGAGGCCGTTCTTGCCGGCGTTGCCGGTCGGGAATGGTTGAGGGGCGGCACCGGTCTACCTCCTGCTGTTCATAGTAGTGCTACGCTGCTAGTTTGGTCCGGTTCGTTGTTTGCCTGTGTGCAGTTTGGCGCTTTGCCGTCTTTTCTTCTTCATCGTCTGCTGAGGTCGTGCTCGAGCGGAAGCCTACAGAAGCTCTAGCTTGGTGCTCGTCCATGGTGGACGTCGTTAGGTGGCAGATCTGGAGGCGGCCTTCTCAATAAGCTCGTTTCTCCTTCTGGGCAGGGAGATCTGAGGGTTCCCCCATCTGTTCTTGTCGTCTCGGTGACGAGCAGTGCGGATGGTGCTGGGATTTGCTCGGATCTTCTTCGGATGCTCTCTTCCTTCTTCGTTTCTCCGGCCGGCCGTGGTGGTGAGGGGAGAAAGAGGTGGTTGTGGGCGATCCGTTTTTGGTGGTGGTGTTGCAGGTGGTCTTCTTCTTCGATGGTTCTGCTCCGGCCGGCCGTGGTGGCGAGGGGAGCGGCCGTCTGGAGGTGGGTGCTGGTGGTGGTGGTCCTGGGTGATACGGATGCGGCTGGAAGATGGGCGGAGGTGGGGAGACGGTGTTGTGGCCGTGCTCGTTCATCGAGACTAGATTCCGGCGCTAGGCGGCGGATGGCTCCTGCGGTCTTCTACTTCTGGTGGTGGCGCCTTCTTCCCGGCTGTACGGCGACTCCGGCATCGACTAGGAGCTTGGGGTGCGGCGGTGGTGGATCCGATCGTGTTTCCTTCCGGTGGCTTGGGGTGGTTTTTGCACTTTTCGGGTCCTTTCTGTTTTTTCTGTTTTCATTCGGACCTTTATGTAAAGTGTACGAGCTGCCTTAATTTATGTGTCGGATCCTTTTCCTAAAAAAAAAGTTATTTTCAGTCCATCTTTTATACCTTATGTTAAATTTTGCAGATGAAGGTGAGGTCTTATGCTGGGGATAGAATAAGCACGACGAAGCATGTATCTCTTCTCTGCATTTTCACAGGTGAAGTGGAACCACCACTATAATATTTATACCCTGTTGTTAGAACGCACTGCCAGTTAGCTATTTGGATTATAATCTTGTATGCCACTCGCCAGAAGATATTCTTTCAGGAATTTTCGTTCTTGCACATGAGTATAGCTTGATTTCTGATGACAATTTTGCTTCTATGATCAACTGTCACCTGCATTCATGCATAACTACTGTTCTGAATCTTTCTCTTCAGATTTACAGGGTTGACGACTGGGATCCATGTTTCGGAGAGATTGTAGAAGTAAGTTTGCTTAGCTTTCCAGTCTTAATTTTCTTTTGACATGCTAGATCCTGTGATGCATATTTCTCTTTGTATTATTTATTGTTCTGGATGCGCGTGTGGGATTTTTTTTTCTTAACTGCAGTTTCACAATATCTGATCACATCTTCATAATGTGATCTTTTAAAGGAGGCTTTGGAATGTGAACTAACTTAACCTTTTGGTTTGTAGAAACTGGAAAGTTTCAAACCAGTAAATTGTTGCTGGTGATTAACCGTGCTCGTCCGGATATGGACATTTATAGTCCTTGAGTAAGTTCTCTTCCATTTGCGGAACTTCTTGTTCAAAAACTCTATCCTTCCGTTTGTACGCTGTATCATTTTCATTGCTCTTTATGATGGGATGGTTGTCCATGGAGACGGCGGTGGTGTGCAGGGTTCTGGTGGAATAGGCAGGGGCTGGTGGTGAATGCCCAAGGGAGGTCTGCATGCAGAGGGTGGAGTCCCCAGATGGCGCTGGTCTAGCCGTCTAGGTGGAGCTGTCGTTGGAGGCCTCCACGAGGATTAGCAGCCAAGGCCTCCACGAGTAACGATGCCAAATATTTCATAGGCGTTTCAAAAGCTGACAATGAGTCAAAATCTTGCCTTCGAAGATACATCAGCCTTCCAGTCTCCATTATGGTATGTGTAGCATGCTTCAGACAAGTGTAAGGAGATGTCCATCTTTTTTGCTTTTTGTTCTATATCTTGATGGGTCTTGAGCTGTTGCATCCCTGAATCACCAAATTATTTATAGTAACGTTTTTGGAATAGATGACCTACCTGCATGAACTGATATATTGACCATAAAAGAATAACCTTATATGTTTACTTTTTAGGCGAAGTACTTTGTATTTTGTCACATATCTGTTCTGAATTAAGACACTCCACCTGCATCTACGAAGTATCCTTCTTTGGACCGGCAATAGGTTAATTATCTTCTTAAGGATGGTCCTTTAGGCTTTAAGAAAGAGAGGTCTTTACAAAATCTGTTTGTGTGGTGAAATTATATATGGTGAACATCTGGTTCCACTAGCACGCAAGGGTGTTAATACAGGATGTGAATCTTATGCTAAGGTCTCTTTGCAAAACCTCGCTTACAACACTGACTATGAGAGGTTTTTTCTTTTCATTTCTGTTGAGTGGCAGCGACATCCATCTTATCGTGTGCAGATTTTCATGGGGCGATTCATAATCACAAGTATAATATTTTTTTCTTGTCGTTAAGAAATTTGCTCGATATAGATAATATAATTGACTGTGCAGGCACCGGTATAATCATTTTGCCTTGTCGTGCATAATACAAAACTCTTTGATCAATTAGCTTCCATAGATGAAATAAAGTGCGCAACTCAATAGTTGTCAGCTGAGTATGGCCCTTGACATCATCATTGGTTGCATGACCCGTGTTTACTATTTAGTAGATATGAGCAAAGTAGAAAAGTTAGTCACAAACCTCTCTAAAATAATCAATGTCTTTCTGCAAAGTACACCACTATGTCTTGAAATCTGCTCGTAATTTTTCTGAACTCTTGCTCCATGCAATATCCAACATCCAAGGCCATGGTGAAGTAGAAGATTATTAGCTGCAGTTTGAATGTGTTCTGTGCTCAAAACACATTCATATGAAATTTGCTCCTCTATCAATTATTTTATCATGAATGCATGTATCAAGAAGGAAATGGTCCTGACCTCCTTTTGGAATTCTGAAGATCAACACAGATGGTGCTGTTTAGAAGACTACTGATGGTGTTGGGTGGGGACTGTTATCGGGGACGATTAGAGAAGCTATGCCTGCTGGTGCAGTCAACGTGCAGCCAGTCAAGAGCTCTACATTCTGAAGCTTTTGCATCTTGTCATGCTATTAACATGACACTTCAAATGGGCGCTCTAAGATGATGTTTGAAACTGACTCTAGAACAGAAGACTAATGTAACCATTAAAGACTACGATTTGGCGGCATGAGGAGCTATGTAAGAGATATAGAATTACAACCGCCTATGGGTTTTACTGTTGTTTGTGTTACTTTCCCTTGGGCTTGTCATTCATTTGTGCAATGTTAAGATGTGCATGCTGCTTACTTTAAGAGCTAGTATCTGCAAGGCTGGGTCAGGATAGCAACAGACTGTACTAAACATTGTTGATGTCCAGCGATGTTATATAAAGGAATGCGATGCGTTCCTTAAAAAAATAGAGATTCACTAAGCACGTTGTGGCTTGTTTCAGTTTTACATATATACCATTAGGGATCCATCCTAATTAACAATATTTATAATTCACATAAGGATGTATCATAGTGAGTTGAAAGACAACCAACTCTTGATTATTTTTGTAGAAACTAGAAACTTTTTTTTTTATCAAATAGATGAAAAACAGTCCACACGCGTGTGTTCATGTCCTTTCAAACACATGGATCACAACTATTAGAGACAAACGCAAAATGCGTCGAAGGCAAATAAGGTGCGGGTTGCGCATTGTGATGATTATTGGACAATGATGAAGTATTTGTGTTACTATATTCATATGTGGCATTCCATTATTTCTTATAATAATGAGACGTGCAAAGTATCGTGCAAAAGTAAAAGAAGAGACTAAAACTGGTCAGAAAAAAAACGTTAACAAATTAATGGCAAGGGGTTCAGCCCGTTGGAAAAAAATTGTCAGAAAAAGAAGACGCATGGCATGGAGGAAGGGGCATAGACCTTCTAAAAGACATGTGGTGTTTGTAAAACCAGAAGACAATAAAAGCACGGTTGACAATATAATAAACATTATGACTAATCTTTTTTTTTATCCGTAGCAACGCACGGGCATTCAACTAGTGATACTAACATATGACTAGTACAAAAACATAAATTAGAGCCGGCCCCAGGGAGTCATCTCAGCCGGTTAAACTGTCCGTCTCCACGCGGGGGTCTCTAATGTACGCTCCATTAGAGCCGGTTCACTGGGACCGGCTGTAATGAGCTCGTCCCTGAGACGGTCAGGAGAATCAGGCATCTCCAATATAGAGACGGCCAACAGAAACACCCGTTGGTGATCGTGACTAATCAGCGACGTATATAATGGCTGGCCGTCGCATGGTACCCGTGGGGCCGACAAAGCCATACGGACATAATATACGTTGACTCCGGGTATAAATCCGGGGGGGGGGGGGGTCCAACTTTGTGAAGCTAAACAGAATAATTTACAGATCGTCACCACCAAGGAATCAGCCCCTGTTCCATTAACAGAAGCAATGAGCTTATAACATGTCTCCAACCGCAATTTGTGCCAATTAACAAAGTAGCTAGCCCGCTAATTATATTAAGTGTTCACCATACCCCCTACCTTAATTAACAAGACAGAATTAGTTCTATATGAGCTGAAACTCAATAATGATATCCAAGATGAGGTCATTGGTCTTTCTAAGAATGATCATAACATGTTGATCAATCACAAAATTCTTGCCTTCCATGAAGTTCTCCCACCCCAACTTGTCGAGGTCAATGCGGTCGTCGGTTCTCTTGATGTACGTGATGCCGATAGCTGCCCCTGCTGCTCCAAGTCGTAGTCCAGCATTGCCCTCAGCCGGTATGCCAGCCTCTTCTGTTATCACCTTACGTAGTTTCTGTGCATGAAAGATAACATAACTATGTCAATTTTCGATAAAGACATAGCTATATACGGCCGACAGAGGCGATTCATGATTCCTGGAAATCAACGTAGGAAATTAAGGAGGCATGCATGAAAGAGGTGGTCTTGTGGGTACATACCATATCATGTCTGTTCAAATTAGTGCTCGTGAAGCGAGTCACAATTAGAACTCCAACATAGTCTCGTACGGGAAGAAGTTCAACGAGGCGGTTCTTCTCATGCCTGTTGAGACAAACTCTTTGGGCAACTCTGATTCTGTCTTCGTCGTTATATATATGTTCAGAACTGTCTGAATCTTCATCGTTACTTTCAGATATCTTGTTAGTGTCCTCGTCGTCGTTGCCCCTGTCTATAATGACATGGTATATACTGGGATGAGGTTTGAAGCTAAAAATTAGCATGTCTCACTCGATGATGTTGTTCTTGCTGATGAACTGTTCCCATTGCTGGCCGTGCAAGCGGGTTTTGCTCAGACCTTTTGCTACATGAATGTTGTACGTGCTCCCAAGGGCATGAAACAACACACGCTCGCGCACTAACGCATTGACCGCTAGCCGAGCTGTGCATGGTACAATCTGTGTTCAACCAAAAACAGAAACAAACACACAAATCATAAGTTAAATTCAAAATATAAAACACAATTTTGGGTCTCTCTAGGGCTCATTCGACTGAGAATTAAGCTAATTCTCAGTCGAATGACGTCAGCAATCACAGTTGCAAGTCAAGTTGCAAACTCATGAGTAGCACGAATCATGAAGCAAATCAAATGGTCCAGAGCAGTTGCAAGTCCACTTGCAACTCGCATGACGTCATCAAATCCCAGTTGCAAGTTGACTTGCGACTAACGCACGAATCTCAACGCACGATCAAATGGTTAGGGAGTTGACTGAGCACTAAGCTAATTCTCAGTCGACTGAGAATTAGCAAAAAAAATTATGTGTATTTGGTAGACTTGTTTTCTTACCACACACTTGCGGTGACACTCTTGCACACAAATACTGAATGAGGAATCAGTAAAGTTCATGCGTGTGCAGTTATTATTGTTGCAGACATGGCATGGAAAATCCTTCCCTTCAGTTAAAAAGAAGCATAAGTTAGAAAATGTGCATATATAAATTTATTAGTATGAGTAGTCATTTATGGATGAAGGTGTAGGACCAAATCTTACATTACGGACCTGGTGGAGAGGGCAACAGCTGAGGGCGGCCATGCTAGGTAGTCATTGATTAACTAATTATAGATGAATCAATCAAAAGTTTGAAAGATCAATTCCAGAAAGATGTAATGAGAACTAAATACAACTATATAATTAAGTAGCTTATCTCCATTCATATGTATCTAAATGTCTCTAGTGTAATCCTTGCCTAGGGGAGAAGACACACTCATGAACAAAAATATAGAAGAAGAACACGCAGAGGCTTTTGGCACCGCACAAACTTGTGCCTAATCTCTGGATGAAGGAGGAGGACCAAATCTCACCTGAAGTCCCTGGTGGATAGGGCAACGGGGAGGGCCCGCCATGCTAGGGATTTGCAGCGGTGACGAGGCTACGGACTTGCAGCGGCGCCGAATCTAGGGATTTGCCGACGGCCAAGCTACGGATTGCAGGTCAGATTTGCAGGGGCCACGCGGCTACGGAGGCGGCGAATTTAAGGATTTGCAGCTGCGGCGATGGAGTGGACGAGGTGCGCAAAACTATAGAACTGCAGCAGTGGCTAGGGATTGGAGGGAGGCGCGAGGGTGCGGATTTGCAGCAGTAGCGGTGAAACTATGGATTTCGGACGGCGGCAGGGATTGGAGGGAGGCGGCGAGAGGCTAGAGATTTGCAGGGGCGCCGAATGGGAAAAGTGGGGCGGCGAATGGGAAAAAACACTCCGTACTCATATTTGGACCCAAAATTTTGACTTTGCCGCCAAACACTCATAACTCGGGATGTCCGATTATATTCACGCACTCCGACATAATTTTGTATAGAAATAATTCATAAAAAACAAACATATTGAAAAAAGTAGATAACAGTGTGTACCTATTTGTTAGTGATAAATAAAATCCTGGGGAAAAAGTGCGTATATTAAAGAGAATATATCGTGAAGTAGAAACTTGGGTGAAATTACATGAAAAGGATACGGTGTTCTTGCGTGGTTGTACTTGTCATGATGCAATTTCATTGCAATTAATGGAATTTCAAAAATTGAAGAGAATACATTGTGTGTACAAATATTTGTGATAAGTTCCATTATATAAATGAATCTGAAAAAATTAACAACTTTTATTGAAGATATATCGTCTTAGTACAAACTCGGACCATGCCCGGACCATCTGGATAATTAAATGTATCGAACTGTTAAATGTTAATGCAGGAAGTTTAATATAAAAAATATAACAACATAATTTTGATACATATATATAGACTCATTGAATACGGAAAATATGTAGCCGTATTTTGTCTCGCGAACTGTTTTTGCCAAATTTGACAGAGCGTACCCGGAGCCTCCGGGTTACTGAATTTTGATGTCAGACACAATACGTGTGTTCCCAGAGCGGCAGACCAGCGTAGCAGTTGCGTACCGCGACGCGGCTCATGGGCCCATCCGTCGATGAGAAATGACCACTCGTGTCGTAAATGCAGGAGGCAAGGAGGCGGCGTGGCATTGCACGGGCGGCGAGGCATGCAGGGTTCCTTCTTTGCCACTATTTCTTTCAACTTCCACGCCCGTTACGGTTTCCAGCGCATTCATTTCTTCCACCGCCCTTTCCTCTATCTTTTCTCACTGTTCACGTCCACTTCCTCTCGATCACCGCCATGGCCGACACCTTCAGGCAAGTGGAGACGTTCTCTATCCACGATGGGCGAGCATCGATGTGGTGTACACCAATGATCTTGCGGAGGTCGCGAGGAACCTAGACATGTTCGAGCGTATGCTTAAGCAGGGATCCGGAGGACAGTTCATGGGGCTAGACCTCAGTACATGTCGCAAGGTCCGAACTACGAGTTTGCACAGTTGGTCACCGTCGTTCAACTCTGCTTGGATAAGAAAGTACTGGTATTCCAGTACTCTAGGTATGTAAAAAACCCCGATATAGTAATCTCTGTTCGACCAAACTCCTCTCATTAGATTAATTAGATTTAACCCGATCTAGTAGATTAGAATAATTAGATTTAACCGATCTAGTAATCTGTTTCCTCCTCTGTTTTCCTCTGATTTAAACCGGTCTAGGCATTATATTTACGTATACCACTTTTTTTATTATACTAGATTAATTTGGTTTGACCAATCAGAGTAGAAACTGCTTACGAAGATCTATTGTTAATTATTTTGTTTTGATTAGACTAGATTAATTTGTTTCAGATTAAATAGCATATAAGATCTCTTGTTAATTACTTAGTATTTAACTTCTTCACATATATGAAACTGCAGTTGTGCTTGCAAGACCTGGATGGATTCCCTCAGGCGTTGTCTGATTTCCTTCGTTTGAAAGGAATTTTATTCGCTTCCGTCGACATAAGGCGTGACAGAGACGTCATGCTCACTACCATGCGGGCTTCTTTATTCCACCACAGTTTCATGTGAATATTCAAGACCTTTTCCGAGTGGACGAGTTGTGAGGTCTGGCATGGCTGCCCTGGAAAACGTATTGATCTCAACTTCTACCTGCGCATGAAGGACGACTTCCCAAAGAACGACATGAATGCTGGGAGGAGTCCCCACTTGAGGAAATCAACATGAGATATGCAGCTGTGGATGGCTATGTCTCCTTCGAGCTGTACCGCCAGCTCAAGATCATCGAGAGGGGCCGAGCACACCTCGTCCCAATTGCACCACCGCCACCAACACCACAACCTATAGCAACGTACTGTCCCAATTTCTTAGAGAAAGAAAGCTCGAGGGGAGCTAAGCGCGCTAGGTGGGACGCCGAGAGCGACGACGATGATGGCTCGGGGACAAAGGACGACGATGCTGGTGGTGGCTCGATGGTGCTGAGAAGGACGACGGCGCCGGGCTGCAGGTGGTGGCTCGGATGGTGCTGAGAAGGACGACGACGCTGGTGGCTCGGGTGCTGGTAATCCCTGGGTCTACGTCCAGCCCGAGCTTGATAATAACTGGTAATCATATGCATCTAGCTTCAGCGCGCTTTACAGCGCAAGATCATGATCCGGCCGCCGATTAATTTACTAGTAATTAATTAGAAGGATTAACTAGCTAGCTATAGCTTGATTTGCTCCGAACATTAATGCTCTGTATGTCTGTTATGTGTGCCCATGAATTTGTGTTAGCTATATGTAATTGCTACTATGTATCTGTGCTGCACGTATGTATTTTACTTTTGCATGCATAAGTTAGTGCCGGCTAATTTTAGTAACCGTCGCAAAAGTTTTATACTGAGCGATGGACTGTTTTCTTGACCGTCTGCATTGTTTCTGTGCCGGCGTCTTTTTCAGGCCGTCTCCAAAGTGTAGGTTTTTAGAGACGGCTGTTAATATAAATCGTCGCAGCTTCTATCAGATACAGACGCAAAAACATCCGTCTGAGGTGTATGTTCCCAGACGGCGGATTTTATTTTTATTCCCACTGGCTCTAGGTGCCGTCTTGCTTAGTCAAGTTTGTACTAGTGTATGATATTATGCATTATAGAGGTAGTATCATACACAGGGCCGGTCCTGAGATTTTGGGGCCCGGGTCGAAACAAAATTTTGGGGCCCTTAATTAATATAGACAAAATAACAGTAATAATGAATAGACATGTCAACTATATGTTTTCAATATAACACTTAAATGCATCCAAGCATAGGCGGAGCTATGTTGAGGTCAGCCCCCCCCCCCCCCCCCCCGCCCCCCTCCCAGCCCAAATTGAAAAACTTATCTATCAGCTAATGCTAATAGCTTGATAATAACTGGTAATCATATGCATCTAGCTTCAGCGCGCCTCTTACAGCGCAAGATCATGATCCGGCCGGCCGATTAATTTACTAGTAATTAATTAGAAGGATTAACTAGCTAGCTATAGCTTGATTTGCTCCGAACATTAATGCTCTGTATGTCTGTTATGTGTGCCCATGAATTTGTGTTAGCTATATGTAATTGCTACTATGTATCTGTGCTGCACGTATGTATTTTACTTTTGCATGCATAAGTTAGTGCCGGCTAATTTTAGTAACCGTCGCAAAAGTTTTATACTGAGCGATGGACTGTTTTCTTGACCGTCTGCATTGTTTCTGTGCCGGCGTCTTTTTCAGGCCGTCTCCAAAGTGTAGGTTTTTAGAGACGGCTGTTAATATAAATCGTCGCAGCTTCTATCAGATACAGACGCAAAATAACATCCGTCTGAGGTGTATGTTCCCAGACGGCGGATTTTATTTTTATTCCCACTGGCTCTAGGTGCCGTCTTGCTTAGTCAAGTTTGTACTAGTGTATGATATTATGCATTATAGAGGTAGTATCATACACAGGGCCGGTCCTGAGATTTTGGGGGCCCGGGTCGAAACAAAATTTTGGGGCCCTTAATTAATATAGACAAAATAACAGTAATAATGAATAGACATGTCAACTATATGTTTTCAATATAACACTTAAATGCATCCAAGCATAGGCGGAGCTATGTTGAGGTCAGCCCCCCCCCCCCCCCCGCCCCCCTCCCAGCCCAAATTGAAAAACTTATCTATCAGCTAATGCTAATAGTTTTGGAACGATTGGAGAATTCAGAGCATCTACCAGTGTTCATCATATATTTTCTCTATCAGCTGATGTATGTGAAGGTAGAAATTAGTGATTAGGAAATAATATTTATGTACCTCAGATTGGTCAAATCAATAATTTGTGTGTTCGTGTACCACGTCGATGGGCCCGGAGACAGGAAAGGAAAGGGGCAAAATGGTGTGGCGTATTCTGACGATTGGGGCCTCGAGACTTGAAATCAACAAATAAACTTATCACTGAAATTAGAAGGAGCTTGAATTGACGGATTGCGCGTCATGGATAGAAAAAAGAGCGTGATCTAGTGATGCAAAAGGACAAGAAAATTACCGTGGTGGACGATGGACTAGGAATTCACTTAAAAACGACGAACTATGATTCTGTTAACAACGTCGGACTTTTATTTGAGACAGATTGATACCATGGTGAAAGTGCATGGTTGCCCCCATGTGTGGTTTTGGTAATTAATGACAATCCTTATGGACTAATGTTTATATTGAGATAGTCTTATAGATCTTGTCCATTGGAGTTCATGTGTTGGACTCTTGAAGATGGCATGATGACCAATGCTCTATTTAAGGGTTTATATGAAGAATGGTCATGTGTAGAAGAAAAGGAGACATGAAGACGGAGCTTAGCGAGGCTCTCCCATTATGGTGTATGGGGAGCATTTGGAGAAGTCTTCATCAAGCATGTGCTAGCAAGCACAATCAAGAAAGGTGTTCCAACTTGAGAGAGTCAAGATCGTCATCATCGAGCTCAAGTGGAATGCGCAAGGCAAAGGTATGATCTTGATAGGTTTTCTATTTTACCGGTCTCATGTTTCTAGTGGGAGACCGGGTTTTAGGATACACGGCGTACTATCAAGAGGGGCTCTCAAGTGAGTAACTTGATCGCATCTTTGTGGAGAGCTCAAACCTTTGCATACTTGGCATTTCATCTTTCTTGGTACTTACTTGGCTTTTCTCCTTGTTGGGTTTTGGTGCTTGTTGTGATCTTCACGACAAACCCAAGTTCACCGAAAACGAATTTCGTATGGAAAACTTGTTGCGTTTTCGTTTTGGAGGTTTGCCGGTTATTCTTTTTTAGAGAGGTTTTACCTTTCTCCATTTGGTTTTATCTTCCATTGTTGGACTATGATGTTTCTCTGCATGATCTTATAAAGCTCTTCGTTGCGATTCCAACGAGCCCGAGAACATCGAAAACGGAGTCCGGATGATCAAGATATCTTCGTTTTCGTGTTGAGTGTTTCTGCAGTTTTCTGAGGGGCGGAAGTTCCGGTTTTGGCCGGAAATTCCGGCCATCCGGAAGTTCCGGCCAAACTTCCGGCCAAATCTCCGGCCGAGTACAGAGAGCATTTTTAGTCGCTTTTCTGGGGGTCCGGAAGTTCTCGGACGGAAGTTCCGGCCTCAACCGGAAGTTCCGGCCCAACCGGAACTTCCGGCCTAAGTGAAAACTGTGTGGATCTGTGGGCAACGGCTAGAATTTCTGGAGGGGTATAAATACCCCTCCACCTACCTCCAGCTGAGGAGCTCGCCCAGATTTCTCTCTCCTCCATTGTTGCAAGCTCATTTATTTGATATCTCCCAATCCCTCCACCCAAACTCTTTGATCTTTGGAGGATTGAAGGAGAAGACCTAAATCTACATTTCCACCAATCAATATCTCCTCTAAGTGAGGGGAACCTAGTGGATCTAGTTCTTGGAGTTCTTGTGTGGTTTTCCTCTTTGTTCTTCCTCTCTTATTCCCCCATAATTATTTGTTGCTTTGTTGGAATTTGAGAGTGAAGGATTTGAGCACTTGTGCTCTTGCCTTTTGCATTTGGTGCATCGGTGTGCTCTCCACGAGGATTCGTGGAAGTTGAAAGCGTGTGGACTTGTTACTCTTGGGTCCTTGGACCCTAGACGCCTTTGTGGTGGTTGGACCCTTGTGTGGTCACTTGAAGCCGTTCGGGAGCCCCCAATCCATTGTGGGTTGTGCCTCGGATTGTTGTTGAAAGCCGTTCGGGAGCCCCCAATCCCTTTGTGGGTTGTGCCTCGATTGTTGTTGAAAGGCTCCGGATTCCGCCTCGAAGGAATACCGATAGTGAAAGGTGAACCAAACCTTTGTGGTGCGGTTCATCGGAGAAGAGGGTGAAACCTTTGTGGTTGTTGAATCGTTGTGTCGGTTCACACATCTCCAACGAGACGTACTCCCTTTTAAGGAGGAGCTCGGGAATACATCCTCGTCTCTGCGTGCTTCGGTTATTTCTATACCCGAGCTTTTTACTTATGCACTTTACATTGTGATAGCCTTCGTGCTTGAAATATTCTTTATTGCTATCACCTTGTTGCTTGTCTTGCTTAGCATAAGTTGTTGGTGCACATAGGTGAGCCTAGTTTATTTAGGTTGTTGGCTTGTTAATTTAAACACTTAGTTTTATTCCGCAATTAGCAAGCCTAAACCGGAAAAGTTTTAATCGCCTATTCACCCCCCCTCTAGGCGACATCATTGTCCTTTCAATATGGTGGCGGCAATCATGGATGGGGAACGAACTAGGAATGGTCTCGACGTGGCATGACGCGCGGCAATCGCGATGGAAGACGAAAGGAAGCCGAGACTCCCCGATGACTGGGTCCGTATGTGTGCGTTCTGCTTTGAAATTGCTAGCGATGCGTTGTTCCATGGGCCACATCCCCTACAGCGAGCCCATTGTCTTTTTTTCTGCTTCCGTGACCAAACCCGTCAATAGCTATACGTATATATACCTAGGGTGGGGTCCCTAAATTTTGGGGGCCCGGGATGGCCTCACACCCTGACCCCCCTCCGGCCGGCTCTGATCATACACTAGTATCATATGCATGACACTACTATATGATACTCCTCACTATGGCTAGTCTTAGCCAGTTTTTTACTTGCCCCTATGCAGTTAGTTGGATATATAAGCGCCTCAAAATCAGATACGCGTTGGGGCCGTGGACACTTGCATGGACGCCAGGATTTAATTTCCCATTCTTTTTAGCTCAAGCGCCTCAATAAGCGCCCAGCAATGCACTTGCCCTTAGCACGTTGCTGCATGACAACAAAAAGTAGCAATTCGTGTGTCAGTAAATGTATTCATTCAGCTACATACACCATAGCTAACGAGTGAAGACTTCTTGATCCCCAACACCAGTGCTCCCTTTGTTTGAAAAAAAATAATATTTAAAAGTAAAAAGTCTGTAAAAAAATCATGCATGTTCTTAATGATGTAATCTACATGCGTACGAAATCACGATGTGAAATATTTCGGATTTTGTGCTACACAAAAAGAGAAATGTTCAGATTTGAATATAGTTGTTCAAATTTTCAGTTTTGTTGTTTTTGTGTAGCTTATTATATAACAAATTTCGCATTGTAATTTTGCAGTAGTATACATCGTGAGAACATGCCGGGTTTTTTTCAGATTTTGTTTGAAAATCTTAAATATATTTTTTGATTTTTTCCAAACAGAGTGAACACTGGTACTGGGAAACCAAATTGACTTTTCGATAGCTTCACCCTCACACGCCACCTCCCAGTTATAGGTCAAAAATGGGTGTCGTGTGGATGCGACGTGTGAGAAGGGAAATGCTCCTCTGCTCTGGGCGGCATCTGCTCGCACTCCATCGAGGGTGCTGATTGGTCTCACCAATGTACCAGGACATTTATAGCTCAAGTATAGACAATTGTTTGAACTGTATTGAGGTTGGAAAGGCTACAGGTAGTGGTGGACCCAGCCGCATCTGACATGGCTTTACCATTGGCCTGTGCATTGGTAGAGTAGGACTTGGTCGTTGGGAGATGAAAACGGCATTAAAGAGCTGGTAACTATTTGCCCACGTTAAATGTGCAACGGGCCAACGACAGGTGTGGAGTGCAGTGCACTTAGAGATGAAAACATCATTAAGAGTTTCTACATCTTCTTCGGGCATCTCCAGCCGTTCCGCCCCCTAGGTTTTGGAGCGGCGCTTTTTAGGGTTAGCGCCGGCCGGCACCAAAACCTGGGGGGGGGGGGGGGGGGGGGATTTCACCAGCCGTTCGGCGGCTCAGGAAAAACACATAGCCCAGAAATTCAAAAGTTCTTCTTCCCGCCTCAAAAAATAGCCCGAGTTCGGCGATCACAGCAGCCATAGTTGGGCAATCATTACAAAAACGGCACAGTTGGGCGATCAAATAGTCTCGATCAAGCCACATCGGCGATCACGGCCACATTCGGCGTTCTGCTGATGACATATCAGATAGAGGCCGGCGACGCCGCGGCGTCAGAGTCGGCGTCGACGATGGGCGTGGTGGTCGGAGCTGGCGCCGAGCTCGGAGTGGCCTCGAGGTCGACGACGGGCGTGGCAGCCTCCAGGTCGATCGCGCGGTCGCGCAGGCTGGGCGGGCGGCGTCTCGGCTGGACTGGCCGAGCTCGTCGAACTGTCGCAGGCCGTGTCCGCCGGGGTGGCGTAGCTCGTGTTCGTCGGGGTCGGGGCCGGAGCCGGGACGATGTCGCTGAGGATCAGAGAGCGCTGCGCCATGAACCATGTCCTCACCTCGGGGTCCATCGCGGCCGGATCGCCCGCCGTGAGGAATGCGAGGTCGTGGTTCCTCTTCTTCGCCACGGTGCCGGTCCTGAGGAGGTTGATCTTGACCTGGGAGTTAGCCATGAGCGCCGCCCACCTCTTGTTGGCGGTGTCCTCCCTCTTGGCGGCATGGGCCTGGGCGTCGGCGATGAAGGTCTGGAGGGACGCCTCGAGCTTTGTCGCTGCCGGCGCGGCGTCCCTCGCCGCCTTGACTTTCTTGTGGCCCATCGTGGATGGCCATCAGACGCACCAGCAGCCGCCGCATCCGGGACGTACTCCTTGCCCTTGCCGATCCCACGGCGTGTTTCCGCCCACTTCTCGCAGCCCTCGATGACGACGAAGACGTGGAGAAACTTGAAGTCGGCCTTCTTGTCCTCCTTGAACGCCTCGAGCATCCGGACGAGCTACATGGCGACGAGACCGGCGGCAATGAGCTACATGGCGAAGCAAAAGAAAGCAATCACGCGGAATTCTCACCTCCATCTCGCGTTCGCGCCGCTCTGCGGCCTGTGCGTGACCTCCTGCTGTATGTCGTGCCACTTGTTGCATTGGGCCTGGATGTTCGCCCAATGGTTGGCCATGGCCTTCAGGCCGCGCTCTGTGACGCACGACGCGAAGTCGGGGTCGATCATCCAGCGCTCGTCATACGCCGTCTTCACCCGCTTCCAGTAGTTGTCCAGGGCCTGGTTGGCGCCGATGATCGGGTCGAGGCTGACCGTCTTCCAGGCCTCGGCGAGGAGGACATCCTCCCTGCTCGTCCATTTGATGCGAGGCTCGACGGGCGGCTTCGGCGCCACCTTGGCCCCCTTCCTGGACGGCGGCCACCCGTGTCGCCATCCTCACCTCGGGCTCCCTCCGCACCTGCAGGCGCCGTCTCGTCTCCTTCTTCCGCATCCGCATCCGCCACCTCCGTGCCGACACCGCGCCAGACGCGCCTTGGCCGTAATCCCCCCGCCGCACAGGGAGAAAAACTCCCCGCCTTGCGAGAGGAAGCCCGGGCACGCCGCTGTCGCCATTGAGCCGGTGGCGATGATGTCCTCCATGAGGTCTTGGGCATCCCGCCCAACAAGGACAGGGCGGCGAAGGGGAGGGCACGGCGGAGCGTCGGCGAGGATGCGTAGCCCGGTGAGCCGACGTACATCATCGGCGGATGGTGGGGGAAGGTGAGGTTGGGGTTGAAACCACCATGGGGGTCGGCGTCGGCGTACCCAGGGGAGTACTGCGGGGACGCGTTCCAGCGCGGCGACGGCGATGGCGAGCCGACTGCGGTTTGGCTCCATCCGGCGAACGAGACAAGCCGCCCCTCCCCTTGACCGGCGGCGCCGCAGACGCAGACGGAGTTGGCGGCTCATCGAGCTCCTCTTCTTCTTCCTCGTCGACGGCCTGGTCCTCGGCCTCCGCCTCCACCAGGTGCGGCGCCAGCTTCCTCTCCCGTTGCGCCTTCTCCCTCGTCCGTCGCTGGAGGTTTTCCTTCTCTAGGCGCTCTTTCTCGGCGACCCAGTTGGCGTTGCTCATGCCCGGCGGCTTCTCCTTCGGCGCTCTCGCTTCCGCGCCTTCTTGCCGATCATGGAGGTGGCGGAGAGCGCGGGGACGACGACGGCGCGGGGTCCTGTGAATCGGGCGGGAGCCATGGCCAGATGTGGGGGAAATAGCGGAACGGGGTGGGGTGAGGGTATATGTGGGGAAGAAATGGAGGGAAAGATCCAAATTATGGAGGGAA